>JBBBDQ010002249.1:0-192500 GCA_037127315.1 Ascarosepion bandense | reverse complement strand
AGTCTCTTCATTATCTATCTATCTTATCTATCTATCTATCTATCTATCTATCTATCTATCTCAGTCTCTTCATTATCTATCTATCTATCTATCTATCTATCTATCTATCTATCTATCTATCTATCTATCTATCTCAGTCTCTTCATTATCTATCTATCTATCTATCTATCTATCTATCTATTTGTCTGTCTGTCTGTCTTTCATAAAATCAATAATCTTACCAGTGTTGTCTTCATCACAAACATCAGTAACATTACATTTTCTTCATAGATCCATTAACACCAGATTTACAAACTACACACTTCTGTACGTATATAATCGCATATTCGTGCCTATGTTTGTATGTAAGGGGTCTGTATGCGTGTGTGCAAAGGAAGAGCGATATTTTTTTTTACTAAGATCTGAATAATATGCAAGGATGGACAAGGGTTGAAAGAACGCGCGTGCTTGTATGCAGAGGAAGAGGAGAAGTATGTTGCCAGGGCGTTAGAAAGGAATTTTTACAGTAGTAAATAAGTAAATAAAAGTTGGTAATTGTCAGACTGTGCATATGTTAGGCATACTGTGTGAGTGGAAGCATTTGAGCGGTAACACGCATTTGAGCGGTAACACGTGTCTATAAATGAAACGACAGTTAGGAAATTACAGAAATAAAAAAAGAGAAAAGAAAGAAGTTAGAGGGAATTATGTGTTTTCATAACAAAATTATGTGTTTCTATAGCGAAATTATGGATTTGTATAACGATTTTATTGAATAAACTTAGTCTTTAATATTTCAGGATATTTTTTTGAGTAATTTTGGTTAATATATCTCTGAAAATGAGATGTCAGTGTTTTTATTCATTCTGCCTCAAATATATACCGGCTGCAGCCGCTCTCACACCGGCCTGATGTAGCTTCCCTGTGCCTCTTCTTCAAGTACTTTCATGGCTTCTGCTCCGATGAGCTTAGATCACTAAGCACGAATTTACACGAGATACTAGATTAGCAACTAGGTCCCACCCTTTTACAGTTAAACAAATAAGATGTAGCCGTAAATTCTACTCCAACAGCTTCTTTTCTCGCGCTTCCCGCCTGTGGAACTCCCTTCCACAAGTCTGCTTTCCCGACAGTTACAATCTCCAGGTGTTTAAATGTAGGGTCAATAGACACCTCCTATCACACTAACTCCCAACTATTCTCACAACACTCTCATCTACCCAGCCCTCATTCACGGTGTCCTCACCCGCCTGTCACCCACCCTCTGTTATTTCCTATATTTAATCAGCCTTTCTCCACTCTACGTAGCCCCCTGCACAGTAGTGGCAGTGACATGCCTTGCTCGGAGTGAAACGCTTATAAAATATATATATATATATATATATATATATATATATATATATATGTTACAATGGTTTATAAAAGCATAATATCATTACACAAAAATGTTCATGTTTCCGAACAATACTGTTTTTATTCAGGTGATATGTTACAATAAATGATGAAAATTATTTATTTTTAAAACATAATATGAATTCATGGTTATTTAGAAAATTAGGGAGTGGCACTTGGAGAAAATGCTTTAGGTGTGTCAATATTGTTAAATCACAAATGAGAATTATGTAGCAATGAGGTTTTAATTCTTGGGTTATGAAAGTGGGTAGGATGGCATGGATCTAGACATGCCAATTTTTAATTTTATCCGGATAAAATAGACAGTGGGACATTAGTTTTTTTCAATGGGTCGACAATAATTTTAACAGGAGATTAGATTTTAGTTTTTTTTATTGAACAATAGATTTTTTTTTACTACTATCCCGTGAGGATAGGGACTGGAATGTTTAGATCAGAAATAGGATTAAACAATTATGGTATACTTATTTATATTGTATACTTATATTGTATACTTATTTATATTGTATAAAGAACAACGACTAAGTATTGTGTGAGTCATTTATTTTAGTAAAATAATTTTTATTTTTTAAATTTTTTTGGAGTATAAATTATAAATTAAACATTGTAATTAATTAAATTTTAAAGAAAATTATTTTTTGAGCAAGGTACATAGTGGGACCACACAGTATTTAAATAGGTAAATGACTTTTGACAGTAAGTTGAATTTCATTTTTTTCATTTTTGATTGAACAATATTGACATACCTAAAGCATTTTCTCTAACTACCACTCCCTAATTTTCTAAATAACCATGATATCTTATATTTTAAAAACAAATAATTTTCACCTTTTATTTTAACATATCTACTAAAGGAGAACAGTATTGTTCTTAAACTTGAACATTTTTGTGTAGTGATATTCTGCTTTTATAAACAATTGTAATAACAAAATTACAATATTAAGCTCTACTCTGTATCGAGCACTCTTTATAAAAGTAAATTCTTGAACAGTGGGTTTAAATCGACCTGATCTTTCAATTTCTTATAATATATATATATATATATATATATATATATATATATATATATATATAGTTATGTATCAATTTTACATTGCGATATAGAAATTTCTATGTTTCGAGATCATCAGGCAATGCTGATGTAGTTGTGCAGATGATTTACATTTAAATGACAAAATCTTTCGGTTTGCTGTGTGTGGGTGTTTTTTGTGGCTAATCAGAATGGAGATTCACTTTGGGGTTTGACCTCAAAGAATACATGCTAACCAACTTTTTTCCTCTTTTTTTTCTTTCTTCCTTTTTCCATTATCCTATTCTTCCCTTGTTTGTTTTCCCTCCTTAATGGTTAACCTGCCATTAATCTGATCTTATCGTTTTCCCTTCATTCCCTTCAGTTTTATTACCTTTGGTGTGATATTCCTATTTATTACCCATCCCATATTCTTTCCTTCAGTCAGTTAAGTGCCGTACGAGAAACACGCTTTGGGCGATCATGTCTCGAAAGAGACATGACTGACAGGGCAGAAGATTATCCCGCAGTAGGTTGCCATTGCTTTCTGCGGTAGACTGTTTGCCAGCCAAGGCTATAGAACCCAATCTGTCCTGTTATTTAACCCTTAACTGGTGGGAGGAAACGGATTAATACCTTTCCCAAGCTTATCTGTGCGTAAGTGAATGCAAGGAATTCAACTGGGATTCGAACTGTCATTTCTAGCCGATATCCAGCACACATTACAAACTCATTAGATCGTAAGTGATCTGCAGAGATAAGCATGTTATCCATTGCAACATTTTGAAAAACTCCATTTCCTTGTCATGTGTCCAAAGAAATCTAATCTTTTTTTTTCTGAATCTGACTAAAAGGGTTTCTTCTGTCATGATTTTATTTAAGGATTCCTTGTTCCTTACACACTCCATATTTGGAATATATACTTACCTTTCGAGATTTCTGTTGCCTCTAGTGTTTTCCTCACCCGCGGGAAAATTGTCCAACAAATAACTCTCATAGCAGAATGTTTATTCAGAGACAAACTACGACATAGGGCTTTTTGCAATTAAGAAGAACTGCACCCGTGATGTCCAGCCACATAGGAAGAGTTAAAAATATATAAATAAGTTGTTTAAGCTGATGGGGAGCCTATATTTTCAGGAGCAGTTCGTATAATCCTTTCTTCGTCCTTCCGCTGGTCCTGTGGATGGATACGAAGGAACACTGTTTTCGTTGTTGGGCTTTTTTGCATATATACAGTAGCGGCCATAATATAAAGAACGGAAATAACAAAGACATAAATATGTGTATTACTTAAAAAGTAATGCATGATTTGCAATGAAATTTTTACCGAATAGACATTAGGGTGTAGTGCATATATATTAGACAAAGTTCCAAAAATTTACATAATAGATTTTTTTTAAAATAAAGATTAAATGTCACAAAGAAAATAAGCTACTGGACAAAAGTTAAGGAACGTTGTTAATAATTTGCATAAACTTAAAGATAAGATAAAGAAGAGAGAGACAGATACAGAGAGAGAGAGAGCGCGCGCGCGAAAAGAGAGAGAAAGATAAAGAAGAGAGAGAAAGAGAGAGAAAGTAACAGAGAGAAGAGAGATAAAGATAAAGAAGAGAGTGAGAGAGAGAAGAGAGAGTGAGAGAGAGAAGAGAGAGTGAGAGAGAGAAGAAAGATAAAGAAGAGAGTGAGAGAGAGGGAGAGAGAAAAGAGAGAGAAAGATAAAGAAGAGAGAGAAAGAGAGAGAGAGAAAAATAAAGAAGAGAGAGAAAGATAAAGAAGAGAATGAGAGAGAGTGAGAGAGTAAAGAGAGAGACAGATACAGTAGCGGCCATAATATAAGGAACAGAAATAACAAAGACATAAATGTGTATTACTTAAAAAGTGTTGCATGATTTGCAATGAAATCTTTACCGAATAAAGATTAGGGTGTAATGCATATATATTAGACAAAGTTACAAAACTTTACATAATAGTTTTTTTAAAATAAAGATTAAATGGAACAAAGCAAAGAAGCTACTCGATAAAAGTTAAGGAACGATCTTATTAATACTTGATTGTGAACAAAATATCAACAAAATTTAATATTTGGTAAACATCCTCTTATTTTCAATGACTTCTCTGCATCATTGACCTCATGATCTAATTAATTTCTTTCAAAAATCAGCAGTAATTCCCTCCCACAGGTGGTCCTGGTTTTTAAGGTTTCTTTTCTGAGTCCTTTTTGAGAAAGAGACAGATACAGAGAGAGAGGAAGAGAGAGAGAAAGAGTGAGATAGAGAGAAAGAGAGAGAAAGATAAAGCAGAGAGAGAAAGAGAGAGAACAGAAAGAAAGAAAGAGAGAGAAGAGAGAGACAGATACAGTAGCGGCCATAATATAAGGAACGGAAATAACAAAGACATAAATATGTGTATTACTTAAAAAGTAATGCGTGATTAGCAATGAAATTTTTGCCTAATAAAGATTCGGGTGTAATGCATAAATATTATACAAGGTTACAAAAATTTACATAATAGTTTTTTTCTCACAATTCGGACAAACATTACCAACATTGGTTATGGACCCAGACTACAAATTGTGGGAAGTGAATACAATACGAAAAAGTGTATAAATGGAGGCCATATTTTGCATCAAAATTCTGATTGTTGTCATGTTTGTTTTGGGACTAAATGTTTCTACATAATCTTCCCCGTATATCTGAGAGAATACTTTAGCTACAAAAAGAACCTTATACACTGGCAAGCCATGCCCATTTCGTTTTACAATATAAACCCAGCGACAGCCTCTAATATTTTTATTATCCGGGGTCTGTTTCAATTAAAAGTATCATTTGACACTAAAGGTTCCATATACTATGACGGACATTGTCAAGATTCTTACAATTTGGACAAAAATTCCCACAATTCAGACCAACATTACCAACATTCAGGAGGAACTGATTTCGCCAAACGACAGAGAAGAATTTACTGAGGGTGGAATGTGTTTGATCGTGCAAGTCTTAAGCTCGTAATAATTGAGAAGAGCTAGCTTAAAAGCATTCGTGACACCCTTGTATATTTTTGAACCTGTACAATTTTAACAGAAAGGAAACTACAAAACCTCCTACAGAAGGTAGTTGAAGAGAGTGAGAAGAAAGAAGTATAAAAAAAACTGCAAGAAAAACGAATGCATGGTCATCAGTAAAAAGAGCGACCCAAAATGCCGAATACAGGTGGAAGATACTAAAATCAAGCAGGTACAAAAATTCAAATATCTCGAAAGTGTTCTAACAGAAGACGGAACAGGCGACACAGAAATCCGAAGGCGAATTGTCATGGCAAAGGACGCGTTCCAGAAGCTGAGTAGAGTATTAAGAGACAGGAAAATTTCGCTAGCCACAAAGAAAAGAGTACTGGATTGCTATGTGATATCAGTTATTCAATATGGCAGTGCATGCTGGACAATATCATCAAATATGAAGGAAAAACTTGAACCAACTTGAATGTGGTTCTACAGAAGGATGATGTGGCTATCATGGATCGAGCATATGAGCAATGATGAGGTTTTGGAAAGGATGGAAGTGAAACGGAAATTACTACTGAGCATCAGGATAAGACAGTTAAAGTTCCTGGGACATGCATTGAGGAAGGAGGGCTTGGAGAACCTGATACTAACAGGCCGGATAGAGAGAAAAGAGACAGGAAAAAGCAGCGGATAACATATTTGAAGGACCTGAGCAGCTAGATGACAAAACGGGGGTTACGTGGTGCAACAGGAGCAAGCTTGCTAAGAGCCACCAAGGATACGGAGACGTGGAAAGCCATGATCGCCTACGTCCTGAAAAGACAAGGTACATAGAAGACAGATTTAACAACAAAGAGTGAGGTAGTTATTCGTATTATAATACGAAATTCTGTAAAAATGTTCGTTTATAAAACGCACTGATATTATAGATCTCACTTTGTTTAACTGTTGTTCACCAAAACAAAAGGCCCAAGAGTCACTCAAGATTGTTGATTACGGATTGAAGTGACCCGAGAATTGAAGTAGTTAAAATTGTAGTGATCAGAGAAGCATCATCTGCAGAATCCGTTTAACATTTTTGCGGTTTCCGGAACAAATTTGGCCGTATGGAAGGTTTTTAAATATCTGGGAAGTATTTTAACAGAGGAGAAAAAGGACAACACTGACATCCAAAGGCACACTGGAATATCTAAAGATGCCTGTCATAGTCTATGCAGAGTATTAAGAAACATAAGACGTTCATTAGGAACAAAGAAAACATAAAATCACTGAACGTGATGAATAAGTGACTTGACGCAACAGAAATGTGGCTCTACAAAGAGATACTGAGGATAATATGAACGGAAAATGTGATCAATGATGAAGTTTTAGGAAATGGAAACAAACAGAAACTTAAACACGACTTCAGGAAAAGGCAGTTGAAATTATCAGAGCACATCACGAAGAAGGAGGGCTTGAAGAATCTGTTACAAATGATAAAGATAATGTCTTATTCTTGTACTAGCAGTATAACCCGGCGTTGGTCGGATGTGATGAAACTAATCCATGGTCCTGGAGCTCAGACTCAGCCTAAAGAATATTTGTGTGAAGTTAAAAATTGTGGATTTGTATAAAGGACATATAGACAGATAAACACACACACAAACATCTTGCCTCATATATATATATATATATATATATATATATATATATATATATTATCGATTTTCTGCACTATTGTAAGAACTGCCATCTTGAAACTTCTGAATATCGTTTTTTATGTCCTTGTCTATGAGTGTATAAAATTTGATTAAAATCGGACCACTCCTTCTATAACTCGATTTTCGATATTTATCGGGTGTACCTTGACACAAAACCTAGCTAAGAACACTCGCAGGCGCTTATAGTACAACAGTGTAAAGCTTCAAGAAAATCGGTTCAGTCATTTCGGAGTCTATAGGTAACGGACACACACACACACATACACACACACACACACAATGTTCCATTTATAAATAAGTTTAGATACGCAAAATGATAAAGGTCTGAACTAAATGTATCTAAACCCAATTTTCTGAATGTAGCTCGTCAAAAAATATGTAATCCAAATAGCGATAGAGTAGCAAGAGATTTGTGATATTTGTTCTGTGGGAAAGAATGTGGTAGGGTGAAAAACTTGAAGCAGTAATACAGTCCTTTTTTTTTTCAAAGAATAGAAAAGAGACGAAGTGATAGATGGGATTTCCTCAAATAATAATAATAATAATACAAAATATACTTAAAATTAAGTTTATGTTGTGGAACCCAGACTCACCTCAACATGGACTCACCCACTGCTATATTAATAGGTGTGTGATAGCAGTAGTGGGGAACCCGGCAGTAGCACTGTGCGCATGACCGCAGTCGACTACCAAGGACTAGACTGGATTCGTAAGCTCTGCTAACTGTAACTTCTTCTTTGAAACCTTTTCTGTAAATACATCTTTCTTTAACCCACACCTCGTGTTCCGTGTTATGTTTCCGTGGACCCACTTTTGGCTCCACATCACTTTAATACGAAGAAATCTGTTTTGGATTTGTCATCAATTAGGAAGTCATAAAAAAGTTATAAGAGACTTCGAGTTTCAGTTTGAGTTTTGTTTAACGGCATATCAACACCTCTATAGGTTATTTAATGCCAAAAAGTTGGGGTTTTAAGTTTTTTTTTAATATTTAGTTATAATGAGAAGGTTGATTAAAATCTGACTAAAATTGATTTTTGTTTTCATTTTCTCTCAAAAGTCATCGAATGTTTTGCATTGTTTTCATCTCTCCCTCGTCGTTTCTATCTGTCCTGTAAGTATCAGATTTTCTAAGCCCTCTTTTCTCATTATGTGCAACTAGAAGCTTCAGTTGTCTTTTCCTGATGTTAAATACAAGTTTCTTTTTTGTTTTCATTTTCTCTCAAACGTCATCTAATGTTATGCATTGTTTTCATCTCTCCCTCGTGGTTTCTATCTGTCCTGTGAGTATCAAATTTTCCAAGCCCTCTTTTCTCATTATGTGCTCTAGAAGCTTCAAGTATCTTTTCCTGATGTTATGTATAAGTTTCTTTTTTGTTTACATTTTGTCTCAAAGATCATTGTATGTTATACTTTGTTTTCATCTCTCCCTCTTGGTTCCAATCTGTCCTGCGAGTATCAGATTTTCCAAGCCCTACTTTCTCATTATGCACCCTGGAATTTTCAACTTTCTCTTCTTGGTGTTAAGTTTGAGTTTCCTTTTTTTTTTTCATTTTCTCTCACACGTCATCGTATGTTATACATTGTTTTCATCTCTCCCTCTTGGTTTCCATCTGTCCTGTGTGTATCAGATTTTCCAAGCCCTCTTTTCTCATTATGTGCCCTAGAAGCTTCCTGCTGTTAATCATATGTTACTTTTTATTTTCCTTCTTCTCTAAAACTTCGTTTTTGCATCTCATGTTTAAAAATATGATATCCTCAGCATCCTTCAGTTGAAGCACATTTCTGTTGCATCTAATCACTTATTCATCAAATAAAATTAAGTACTATTATATTTTCTTTTTCTTTTTTTCTGACGATGGTTTTTTTCTTTTTGTTTCTTAATACTCTCCTTAGGTTTCGGAGGTCATCTTTAGTCATTCCTAATGCACTTTTGGATTGCAGTGTTATACTTTTTCTTCTCAGTTAAAATACTTTTCGGATATTTAAATTGTTGTCCGATTTTGTTATTTATTTGAGCACATCGTCTTGCAAACAAATAAGTATTCGGTCTTCTTGCATTTTTTTTTTTTTTGCCAGCTGGGCCTTTCATTTTCCGATGCTTCGAGTCCATTTTTTATATCCTGAATCAGTTTTACAACGATCGCTGATGAAGCTTTTCCTTCAGGTTGCGTTTTAATAAAAATAATAAGTGCCGGCAGGATACGTCAAATGTTTACTCCTTTTTTTATATATTTTCTTCACTGCCTTCTATGGTTTTCTTTCCGTGTCGGTTAATAATACTGTGTCATTTGCATATCTTATGTTAAGATTGTGGCTGCTCATAATTAACTCTTTTAGGACTTAGAATTCTGTCAGAATCGCCTCACTGTATAGGTTGAATCAATCCGGTGAGAAGAGACATATTTATAGGTAAAGAGAGATTCTTGTGCACAAAATGTACATAGTGTCATAATATCATGGAACTATTTTTCTACGCGCAATATCTGTAACCCCTTGGCGTAGGAGTATATAAGAACACTTCACTTCACGCCTAGCATGTTTTAGAACAACACACGTATCTCCTCTTATGTATATATGTTAAATAAATCACTAATTGAATTTACCACGCCTCAACACATGAACATCTTTACACATAGTGTTTGCAGTAAGAACACGAATAAGTTTATAAAATATGCAAGGTTTCTGTGAAAGCTATCAGAAACATGTGATAAACAAACGCTTATATAAGTGGATAGTGATTGCTTTTCCGACGTGGATATTATTACTAGCGGAGATGCAGTTGACATTATTGATGTCAGGACATCAAGGAGAGATAGCTGAAATTTCTAGGGTGCATAATGAGGAAGGAAGGCTTAGAACATCTGATACTCACAGGACAGATTGAAACCAAGAGGGAGAGATGAAAACAATGCATAACATTCGATGACGTCTGAGAGAAAATGAAAACAAAAAGGACACTTATACATCAGGAAAAAATAGTTGAAATTTCTAGGGTGCATAATAAGATTGGAAGGCTTGCAAAATCTGATACTCACAAGGCAAATTGAAAGCAAGAGGAACAGTTGAAAACAACGCATAACAAAGAAAAGAGTACTGAACTGGTAAGTAATATCTGTCCTCTTGTATGGCATTGAATGCTGAATAAACTCTACAAAGATGAAGAAGAGATTCCTACGAGGAAGGGACTCTTCTTCTTGTTATATGTAATTACGTGCGTAACATCCGAGGGTCAGCTAACGAGAGCAGTTGACAGCATTTACTGGTCAGGCAATAAGCAGCGTAATAATACCTTTCGGACTTACTTATTTCTAGTTACTTATTATTAACAGTTACTTTAAATATCTTGTTTCTTGTTATACTAATACACTATTTTTAAACCTACCTTTGTGTTCCATGTCTTACTTCCGGCACAAACTGGTCACTACATTTTGCGGCGAAGTTTCGCCATAAATCCACAACAATTATATGCTTTATGATGGAGACGGACAGAATTGCTCTGTGGACATATACACCCACCTACATACTTGCGCACAGACACGCACCCACACACATGTGTACCCATAAAGACATACAATATCCACATCCACACAAACACACACATACACTTTCCACCGTACACACGCACACATAAACACATATACACAGAAACACACATACACATTCACACAAATATACAAACGTATACATCTGCATCAATCCACACACATATCCACCCATTGCACAGATGCACACACATACACCAACATATACAGATATCCCCATTCGCATATATATGCACGTATGTACACACATACATAGAAATACGTGCGCACACATACTCCGGCGCATACATAGGCACGCAGTACAGGGAAATACGATCATTTGGCATATTTTTAAGATAACAGGTCGACACCCCCAGCGATGGGACATCTAAAAAAAAAAGTCTGTTAATACATAACGAGACCTGAATAGCCGTCACCACCATTCCCGCTGCTAATTCTTTAAAACATTACCACCCAGCCTAGCACATTCTTAATAAGCAACTGCCACCCAACCCCAACGCTTATAAATATTCTCAGGATGTCTCAACCATGACAATTCCATAATTTGTGTGTTTGCTTAAAGATAGAGTTGAATTTTGCATTGCAATCTTAACGCCTGAATATTTGCCGATAGGTTCTAGTAATTTAATGGCTGGACGATCGTTTTCTAGGGCGTCTAGTCAGTTCTTATTACAGAGAACTGCTCAGACACATTTGTCTTTATTCAATACCCAAAAGCCCATCTGTGGTTTATCCTGCAATTTTTCTAAACAAACCTTAGTTACGCATTGTCCGTGTTTGTTCAACACGCACTAAAGCACTTTTAATTTTTTACTGCAGCTATACTGAACGCACCGTTGGGCTTATTATCCGGAGTGACTAGCAGTCTTTATAAGGCCAGTGCACTAAAAACCTCGATCACAATGACTTACGACTTCTTGCTAGCAAAAACATCAGCAGCTTCAAAATGGCCAATTTCAATCGCAATGCTTTGGTCAGCCTGTTAAATAGATTTTAAGGCACTTTCCAAAGTGAATTTGTTTTTAAAAGCGATCTTAATCTCAAGAAATCATCTTCATGACAAATCGACCGACATTGGTTCAGGTTTGAACACGGGTTTCATGGTTGGTAATACAGCAAGTTTTAATATAGTCACTCTTTTTTTTCAAAACTACCAATGAATGTGTTAGCTAACAAAACCCCCATTCCGTTTACTATATTTTACTATTTATTCTGACACTCCTACTATTACAATTTTTGGGAAGATATTTCTTGTACATGTGAAGTTTAGTTTCTTACAAAAAAGTTACTTTTTCACCTACGTGATATAACATATCTCTAACTTTTCAATCAATATTTTCACGGCAATTAGTTTGACTGTTTCTTCCTAGATTTTTGACGACATGAATTTAAGCGTGCCACTAGATTGAGGAATGCAGTCTGTCTTATTATTTAACCCATAGCTGGAGGGAAAAGACGGAGTAATACCTTTCCTAAAGGTTTTAGTGCGTAAGTGAATAAAACAAATTCAACTGTAATTCGAATTTTACTTCAATTTTAGGCCTGATATATGTACTCGATGATGGTCGTTAGGACATCAGCAGTAGACATTGCGAAGCGGAAGTCATACTGCTTGCCAGATAATAATTTGTTGGATGTGAGATGCTGAATCGTTTCAGCGTTGATAATAGCCTCGAACACGTCACCAGAAATTATTAAGAGGCTGATAGGTCGATAGAAGTGTCGGAGGGCTCTTTAGAGTTTTACAAACAAGAACTCCAGAGAAAGACTTTTCATAAGCATAGAAGCAAGTAGCAGAAAGACCGTAGTTATAGAGTTTAGAGAGGATCCAAGAGAGTTCAGAGGCACATTTATTAAAGATGATGACTAGAATACTATAACATCCAAATGTTTTATGAGAGTCAGGCTTAAAAGTAATCTTAGAGACAAGTGGACGTGTTATGTATATATTACTCAGCTGGGCCTCAGTTTTAAAAGGAGAGTCGAGTGTAGGGACTCCAGATGAATCAAATGCGAAATTGTAAGAGAATTTGCGAGAAAAACATTGGACTTTGTCTGCTGTGGATATGAGAATCTCAAAATTATTGAGTAGTAGATTTATCGAAGTTTTGTGTTTGTTTAACACACTTTTGCAGAGACACCAGTAGTCTTTAGAGCCAAATGCTTATCGCTGCTTTATTCTATTAGCAAACAACCAGCTTAGTATCATTTAGTATTCACTTGCATTCATTGTGAGCAGAGACAAAAGGTGCCTATTATGATCAGACATGTTACTCCGGTAAAGACGGAAGAAGTGGTTCTTGTGGCTAATGGTGGCCAAGCATGCAGGAGAGAATCAAAGGGAAAAATGAGCCTCGAGTCAGAACCTACTGGATGGGATGAAAGCATTGATGTCGGCTTTCACTCAAGAGGAGACCTCGAATGCGCAGTCTTCAACTTTGTTCCAAGAGACATCAGAAAAGGAAAGTCGCGGAAAGTCACCCAGTCTGCTCTTTGATGGCAGGAGGTTGCATAAAATGGCCTCAGGGTTTCTCACTGGGTGCAGTTAGGTGCAGGGACACTCATCGCTGCGTGACATGGCACTACAAGAACCACAATATTACTCAGCTGTTGATCAGAGCGGCCTCTCAAGTCGATACGCAATAGTTCGGGCTCCTAATTACCAGTTGGAAGCAGCAACTAGAAAACTGCCAATCCAGTATCCTCATTATAAATAGATGTTTCCACCATTGATGCGCATGACAAAAACTTGCAATAGCATCATATTTAAGGAAAGAAAACCGGAACCTCTTCATAGACAGGAAATAAGGAATTAACCTCTACTCTTGTTCAAAAGAATTGGGGAATGTGAAACTAACAATAGTAGGGTCTATCTACTTTAATTTTTTTAAAAGTACAAGAAAAATGTTAAGGAAAAATAAATTTAATAAGTTTTAATTTAGTATTTTATTCTATTTTATTTTTTTACAATCAAATCACCCCAAACAAAGCATTTTACCGCCACTGTTGTGCAGGGGGTTACATAGGAGAAAAGTTATGAGAAAGAGTGGAGGGGTTATAGGGGGTGTCAGGAAGTTGGTAAGAGAAGGATGAGAATACTGATGAGAGTGGAGTGGACGGAGAAAGGAGCATGAGAGAGAGGATGCAGGTTAGTAAGATAGGAGAGGACTATTGATTTTACATTTAAATTCTTGGAGATTGTATCTTTCGGGGAAGCAAGTAAATGGAAGGGAATTCCACAGGCGGGAAGTGCGAGGAAAGAAGCTGCTGGAGTAGAATTTGCGTTTACATTTTATTGGTTTCACAGTAAAAGGGTGGGACCTAGTTGCTAATCTTGTGGCTCAAGCAAATTTATATATAGGGGGCACCAGTGAGCTAAGTTTATCTGAGCAGAAGTCGTGAAAGTATTTGTATAAGAGACACAAGATAGCTACATTGCGCCGGTGAGAAAGTGACTGTATCCGAGATGCCAAGTCGGGATCTATCACATTGCAGATTCTCCGTTGAATTTTTTCAAGGGCGCTTAAGTGGATAGCAGAAGCACCCAACCAGATATGGCAGCAGTATTCAATGCACGGGCGGATGGTAGATTTGTAAAGGTGAAGGATTTGTTTCAGACGGCCAAAAACTTCCTTGCCTTACACAGAGAACCGACTTTTTTAGCATTTAATTAGTATTTTAATTAGTATTTTAATTTTGTATTTTCTGTATTCGTGAATCCTATTTTTTATCGTTTTTGTCTCACTTAAGTTTTCCAATTCTCTTTCACTCACTTCGTTTTAGTGACATTATCACTTTGCTGGGTGTGAAATGATAAAAAAAAAATAAATGTTTCTGGTTTGTCAGGAATTTCCTAGCAACCGTGAGACTAAAAGATTTTAAACCATTTTTTTTTTCAAAGAAAGAGAATTAATTCGATTACACTAATTAGTCGTTGAAATTAGTAATTTCAACATACTTAGAAATTTGAAGCGCCTCCAGAACTGAGTTAACTATTGTGGCATTTGCTACACCGCCTGCGGATGAACCACACTGAAAACACCATCTCTCATTCGATCACCGAAGTTAATCAGCGTCGAACCCGGTTAGTATCTAGATAGGCTAACCACTTACGAATGCCGGGTACGACAAAAAAAACCTTCTATGAAGTGAAATTTATTTCGTGTGTCAGTCAGTTAAGTGCCATACGTGATACACGCTTGGGCGATCATGTCTTGAAAGAGACATGGCTGAATGGACAGAAGATTATCCCGCAGTAGGTTGCCATTGCTTTCTGCGGTAGACTGGTTACCGACCAAGGCTATAGAACCCAATCTGTCCTGCTATTTAACCCATAGCTAGAAGGAATAGACGGATTAATAAATTTCCCAAGGGTATTTGCGCGTAAGTGAATACAATGGATTCAACTGGAATTCGAACTCGGCTCCCCGGTTTCTCGTTCCGAACCGATATCCACTGTACCACAAATAGGGTTGAAAGCTCTGAAAGTACAAATCAGTTTGTTCTTTTTCTTCTTTATGCAGTGTCCGTTCCGGACGTAGGCGATCATTGCCTTCCACATCTCCTTGTCGCGCTTAATACACTTTCTCTTTTTATCCCACTCAATCTTTGGTCCACCCTTCAGCTGCTCAAGTCCATCGGGTAGGTCATGCGTTACTTTCCCTTGTCTCTCTTGCACTCTCTTTGTATGCTGCATGTATGTATGGGCAGACAAGAGACTTAAATATTAAATTATGTTACTGGTTTTGTAGGGTTTCGTGCAAACACTCACACAGACAATGAAATTTATATATATATATTATTCTAATTTTTTTATGCATATTGTTATTTAAGCATATCACCATGATTAATTTATAACTTTTCTTTCAGATTATTAAAGCATTATTCATATTTTTCTGCAATATTCTCACCCATGTTCTTTCCATCTAAAGAACACATTAGGCGTGCTCTACTCTATGAGTTTCACAGAGGTTCCAATGCAAATGCAGCAGCACGATCTTATCAGGTTGCTTATGGAATTGATGCAGTGAAAGAAATAAGTTGTAGGTGGTGGTTTTCCCGTTTTCGGAACCGAAATTTCAGCTTGAAAGTTGAGGCTAGTGGTGGTCTCCCACAGAAACGTGATTCAGACATGTTGAATACCGCTATAGAACAGGTGAAGAGGATGCTTATGGAATTGATGCAGTGAAAGGAAGAAGTTGTAGGTGGTGGTTTTCCCGTTTTCAGAAAATAAATCTCAGCTTAAAAGATGAGGCTAGAGGTGGTCAGGTTCTCCAAGCCTTTCTTCCTCATTACTTATCCCATGGTATCCTCATCATCCTTCTGTAGAACCGCATTTCGGTTGTTTAGACTTATCCCTTCATCTTTGACGAGGTTGTCCAGCATTCGCTGCTATATTGAAGGACTGACATCACATAACAATTTAAATCCTGCCCGTATTCAGGCGATTTGCTGCCAGTATCGGTTCTTGAAAACTCTAATGTTTTTTCCCGTATATGTCGAGGTTGCCGAGCATCTCTAACAAGTTTTTATGGTGTATTTTGTCAAACACTCTCCTTTGTTTTCAGCAAAATTTTCCTGTCTCTTCATACACTACTCAACTTCAGGAAAGCATCTTTGACCATGCCAATTTTGCTACACCATCTGTTATATTCCTTTTCAGGACAGTTACGACTAAACAATGATCGCTCTAAGAATTGAACGGACTGATAAGTCAAAAACCAATCCATTCCGCTTAATGGTTAGAAGGAAATATTTACATTTGATTCATAATTTACCAATGGCTGTAGGAAACCGAATTATAAAAATGTTAAAATTTAAATGCTAATTAATTTTTCGATTATTTCTTCGTTTAAATTTCATATTGATAACAACCCACTTGTGAAACAAACGTAAATCTAAACTTATTTATCAATGGAATTTTGTCTGTGTTTGTGTCTCTGTGTGTGTATGTCCGTTACATATAGACTCCGAAACGGCTGAACGGATTTTCTTGAAAATTTACACAGTTGTATTATAAGCGTCTGCGAGTGTTCTTAGCTAGGTTTTGTGTCGTGGTACCCTCGATAAATATCAAAAATCGATAATCGAAAAAATCGGGTTATAGAAGGAGTGGTCCGATTTTAATCAAATTTGATACACTCATAGACAAAGACATAAGAAACGATATTCAGAAGTTTTAAGGTTGCAGTTCTTACAATATTACAGAAAGTCGATAATATATACATTTATATATATATATAAGTAAGATGTTCGTGTGTGTGTCTCTTTATCTGCCTGTATGTCTGTATTTTTTCAGCCCTTTTAATTTAGTTTTTGCTTCGAGTTTGGTTCTAATTACGTATAACTGTAGTTCTTAGTCTCAGCCATGATACCATTTACTCAGAGGACTTATTTAGCCTTCAAAATTCAGTTTACGACGAAAAATGCTTATTTGATTTCGATACCAGGAAATCAAAATTTGACTTACATACGTTCATTTTTCTCTTAGTCTACGGTTTCGCTTAAATTGGAAACAACTATTGCTTTTTAGTCTTTCGTGCCAACGTCCAAAGAGTCTGAGCTCCAGGACCATGGATTAGTTTTAAAGCTTTCATTACACCCGAGAAACGCCGGGCTATACTGCTAGTAATAAATAATTTAGTTTATAAAAAAAAGGGAGTTTTTGCAGACAATGAAGACATGAGACTCTTGTAAGCATGATTAATGTCCTTAACATAAATCAGACAGACATACGTGATACACGTTAGGGTGATGATGTCTCTTTCGTGACATGACTGACTAAGATGGTTTTCCCATAGCAGATTGACATTACTTCAACGGTAGACCGGTTGCCAACCAAGGATATAGAACGCAATCTGTTTCGCTGTTCAACCCATAGATAGGGAAGAGCTAGAAAAGAGCGATTAATACCTTCTTAGGTGTATTTGTGCTTAAGGGAATGAAACGAATTCGACTGCAATTTGAACTCTACTTGTCAATTTCTCATTCTGAGCCGATATCGATGACACCAGAGCACGATAAAGAATTCAAAATTCCGGCCGCTAGAGTTTGATCCCACCAACCACTTCAAGCATGCTTCTATCATTTCCAAGACCTTATCATTGCTCACATGCTCGATCCATGATATTCGCAGCATGCTTCTGTAGAACCACATTTCAGTTGCTTCAGGTTTTCCTTTATCTTTGATGGTATTGTCCAGCATTCACTGACATATTGAAGGACAGATAGCACGTAACAATCCAGTACTCTCTTTTTTGTTTCTAGCGAAATTTTCCTGTTTCTTAATACTTTACTCAACTTCTGAAATGTTTCCTTCGCCATGCCAATTCGCCTTCGGATCTTTGTGTCACACTTTCCGTCTTCTGTTATAACGCTTCCCAGGTATTTAAATTTTTGTACCTGCTTGGTTCTAGTATCCCCAACCTGTATTTGGCATTTTGGGCTGCCCTTTTACTGATGACCATGTATTCGGTTTTCTTGCAGTTTATTTGTGGTCTTTTTTTATCACTCTCTTCAGCTACCTTATGTAAGAGGTCTTGTAGTTTCTTTTCTGTGTCTGCCATCAGCACTGTATCATCTGCGTACCTTAGGTTGTTTAAATTGTGGCCTCCGATTACGAACCCAGGCATAACTTCTATAGTCCTCAAAATATTCTCGCTGTACAAGTTGAACAGATCCGTGAACAGACACATCCTTGTCTTACGCCCCTTTCTCACTTTGTATATCTACTCAATTCATTACCTGTCCGTATGCAAGCGGTTTGCTGCCAGTAAAGATTCTTGATTACTCTCAAGTCTTTTCCAAATATATAACTAATATTTTTCCTTTTAACCAATAAATGTGTTTCAAAATGTACATCTAGTATCAGGTCGGCGCAAAAGTTTTTGCCGATTTAAAATTTCATCTTGAAAATAAAAACTGTTTGTTTTTTAAAATTTTATAACGAACTTTGCTTTCTATAACTTGATTCCATCTGTCAACGAGATTATAAATGGCTCGCTGATAAAATTCTTTAGGTTTTGGTGTAAAATATGAATCTAATTCATGTTCAATCTCCTCTTGTGATGTTAACCGAAGGCCATCTCAATGGTTTTGTAATCCTCGAAATAAGTGATAATTCGAAGTAGCTAGGTAAGGAGACTATACAGGATGGGGCAAGATGGCACTTCTCATCATCTGTGACAAGCCTACCCAAAAATGATGTCTGAATGTGTCGTGAAAGCAAAGATTCGTAACAAGAAACACGTTGTCGCAGGTTCTCTGGAGACAGTTCACGAGGGACCCATTTTCCGAATACTGAAATCTTCCCCATTCTTTTCAGTTATCGTGACGCAGTTGTATGGGAGACATTAAATTGGTGCGCAAGTTCTCATCAGGTTAACGTAGGGAGTTTTTTTTTTTAATCATATCACACCGAGCAAGGCGGTAACGCTACTGATGTGTAGGGGGCTACATAGGTGTTAAAAGATTGGAAAAGAGAAAACCGGAAACCGCATCCTAAACAGGAAACAGGGGATGAGCCTCTTCACCTGTTCAATAGATGTGGGTGGAGTGTGAACCGAGCGATAGTTTTGTCTATCTACTCCAATTGAATAAAAAAAAGGGAGAAGAGAAAACCGGAAACCGCATCCTGAACAGGAAACAAGGGATGAGCCTCTTCACCTGTTCAAAAGCGGTGTTCAACACATCTGAATCACGTTTCTTTGGGCGACCACCACGAGCCTCAACTTTCAAGCTGAAATTTCGGTTCCGAAAACGGGAAAACCACCACCTACAACTTCTTTCTTTCACTGCATCGATTCCATGAGCACCCTGCATAGATCTTGCTGCTGCATTTGGATTGGAGCTTCTGTGAAACTCATAGAGCAGAGCATTCCTAATGTTATCTTTGGATGGAAAGAACATGGCTGAGAATATTGCAGAAAAATATGAAAGATGCTTTAATAATCTGAAAGAAAAAGTTATAGATTAATCATGGTGATATGTTTAAATAACAATATGCATAAAAACTTACAATGATTTAAGTTTCCCTTTTAGAAACTGGCACAAACTTTTGAACCGAACTGATATATAAATTTCATTGTCTGTGTGAGTGTCTGCACGAAACTCTACAGAACGGCTGAACCGATTTTCTTGAAAATGTACACAGTTGTACGATAAGCGTCTGCGAGTGTTCTTAGCTAGGTTTTGTGTCGAAAATCGATAATCGAATAAATCGGGTTACAGAAAGATTGGTCCGATTTTAATCAAATTTGATGCACTCATAGACAAAGACATAAGAAACGATATTCAGAAGTTTCAAAGTTGCAGTGCTTACAACAGTGCAGAAAATCGATAATATATATATATATATATATATATATATATATAAGCTTTCATTACACCCGAGCAACGCCGGGCTATACTGCTAGTAATTTAATATTTAAGTCTCTTGTCTGCCCATGCATCCATGCGGCATAAAAACATGTGATATCATATAAATGCTGTTTAATCGACATTTCTCTGGACAGCCGATTGATTGCCATATGGCTCAAGGTCATGATTAAATTTGGGTCCCAAGCTTATAGTGAAACAGCAGCTAATGTACTGACATAAATTGTGATTACCTACGTTTCCAAGAGTCACATGACAGCTGGTAGGTAACGTCAGTTTTTAGAGTAACGAACGCTAATTGCGATTGAACACGCGTTGAATCAAGTGTCTCCCCAGGTGAATTACAATTTAACCCGAGTAGAGACAAGACCGGTCTTCACACGCCAATTTTTAAAAACCACGCGTATAAAGCATGTCTGCCCACCCCAGTTGTTATTTAGCACGTGTACAGGAACCTCAGTTAATCAGTTAAGCGCCAGACGGGATACACGCTTGGGCGATCATGTCTGGAATGGAACATGATTGATTTGACAGAATATTTTCTACCAGTAGGTTACCATTACTAGTTGCCAACCAAGGATATAGAACACAAACTGTCCTGCTATTTAACCCATAACTGGAGGGAGGGGTGACGGATTAATACATTTCCCAATGTTTTTTGCGTGCAAGTGAATGCAAGGGATTCAAATGAAATTCGAACTCGGCTCTCCTATTTTTCATTCTGAGCCGATATATCCACTGCACCACAACGTCTAAGGAAAGAAAGAGAAAATGTAGACAGACTAAAGAGGAATGGCTCTAGGACAAATATGCAGAAATAGAGATATTGTGCTCAACAAATAAAGGAGATAAATGCAGCCAGCAATTCTACTCCACCAGCTTCTTTTCTCGCACTTATCGCCTGTGGAACTCTCTTCCATATTTTTGCTTTCCTGGTGGCTACAACCTCTAGGAATTTAAATACAATGTCAATTCTCATCTCATATCTACTTGACTCCAATTATTTCTACAACACTCTGTATATCTTTTTCGTTGCGAATGTCATCACACTTGTATTCTCATGATTATCTTGCCCTTTCACTGACATCCACTGTAACTGGTTTGTCTTTCTCTTTATTCTCCTCCTGTCTAATCTTTTACTCTTATGTAGCCCCCTGCGCATCAGTGGCGTTACCGTCTTTCTTAGGATGAGACAAAATAAATATGCATAAAAAATAAGGGAACTAACAGGACAAAAGGTCTACGGCTATATCATGTTGAATACACCGGTTCCCGTCCGATCACCGAAGTTAAGCAACATTGAGCCTGGTCAGTACTTAAATGGGTAACTATTTGAGAATACCAGGTGCTGTAAACGTAAGGACCAATAATGATTCAGCGGTCCTTCAGGTTTGGGGGTTGGGTGCAGAGCTAACAACCCTACCCCGTAAAAAACAGTTTGTTACAGAAACAGCAACAAAAAATTGTTACCCTATGCACCATCTGGGTGTGATAGATAAATGATGTTGATGATGAACAGGACAAAAGACATGCTTGGCAACAGGATGTATAAAATCCAGAGACGGAATGTTCATATTGGAGAAAGAAAAAACACTTCAGCGATGGGACGAATATATGGGCGATCTGTTTCATTACAAGAGAGGGCAGTCGGCAATACATAGAAATACTGACGGATTAGAAATATTAAAATTGAAATGGAAGCTTCACTGGCTTAATTGAGCGGAAACAAAACAACAAGACCAGGCTGTATTGTAATAAAGATGCTGACAGATGTTGTGGAGTAGTTTGCGCACTGAATGTTTTAATCGTGCTATGTCGGTTGCTAATCGACTTAACGCACCCAAACTGTTAAAAACTCGGTAATATTCTACTGAAAGCTGATTCCTTAGTATTCGGTTAACTGCCAACTAATATCAACTGCCTAGTAGTTTTACTGAACTCCAATAGAAATCTAATGAACTTCTATGAACTTCCCCCGAACTTCCTGTTAACTCTTATTAATATAGTAGGGAGAGTCCATTATCTGAGGAATAGGTGTGTTTACCCATTTCACAAGATTAAAGAAATAGTAAATGAAATCTACAACAGTGGCAATATACCGGATCACCTAAGTAGATCAATTTTTATAGCTCTAACTAGTCCACTCAGCCACATTCATTCCTAAACATTATCTTTGTATTAGCATACAAAATATACCAGATATGTATAATTCGAGAATCAGAAAAGCTGTGTTCAAAAGCACTATTCGGTGTTTGTTTGATCAGCAGGTTTTACGCGACCAAAAAAAAGGCACGTCAGATCCAGGGTGAATATTTTCTTACACATTTCCTCGAATATTCAGGACAAATGGAAATAAAGTAGATCAATTTTTATAGCTCTACATAAGAAGCCAGGCGCAAAGTCATGTAAATTCCACAGAACAATCAGCTTAATGAGCCACATGACAAAGATCATCATCCGCATATGCCCAGAGATAGAATAAGAATAACGCAGTCAAAGACACCGGGACAAGAAACTCAATATCAATCCTCAGAATGTTATCAGAAAAAGTAACGTCTACCTGTACTTTATAGACTACGCAAAGATGTTTGACAGAATACACCAACAACACTTGTTAAATGTGATCAGCAACCTCGACATACATATACGGGAAAAACATTAGTCATCAAACAACCTATACTAGCAGCAAACCGCCTGCATAGGGGCATGCAATGAATTCAGCAGACTGAAAATAGAAAAATGTGTAAGACAAGGAGGTATCTTCTCACCGGATCTATTCAACTTGTACAGCGAAACAATTCTGAGAGTGTCCTATCAGGATTCATCATTGGCGACTACAGAAAAAACAATATAAGATACGCAGATGGTACATTGTTGATAGCAGACACTGAAAAGAAAATACGGAACCTTCTACTGAAGTTCGCAATGGAAAGTGTGAACAAAGAGCTAAAAAATAATTATGTATTTCGTACTATTTTTAGTATTATTTGCCAAGTGAATAATTCTAAATGAAAATAGAATGGGTTTTATTATTACTTTGCAAAATTTTACAAGGCAGCCAGGAAGCCTTTGCTTCGGCCAGCCAATAAGAAGAAGAGACTATCATGGGGAAGAGATCACAAAAACTGGACACCAGAACAGTTCATTTGATGCACATGTTATTGTGCAGTACTAAAAAAGAACCATTCTATTTTCATTTAGAAATATCTACTTGGCAATAAATACTAAAAATAGTATGAAATACATCATTTTTTTTAAAAGACTGGGGTTGCCTAATAATTATGGCCGGTAGTATATTTCTACAGAAGGATGCTTTAAGATACCATGGACCGAGCATGTGAGCGACGATGAAACTTTGGAGAGGATGCAAACGACAATGAACCTTATACTTGTTATCAGGAAGAGACAGCTGAGGTTTCTAGTACACGTAATGAAAAAGAAGGCTTGGAGAATCTAATAATCACAGGGCGGAAAGAGGGAAAGAGAGAGAGAGAGAGGGGGAAGTAACACGAGATATACTTGATGGGCTTCAGCATTTGGATGGTAGATCAGGGTTTGGAAAAGATGCCGAGAAGAAAAATATTACGTGCAACAAGTGATAGAGTCAAGTGGTAATTCATGATCGCCTACGTCCTGAAGAGGCACGGCACATAAAGAAATAGAAATGACAAGAGCTATTTACCCACGCCAATTTTTATTATCACGCGTAGAGTCAAGACCTGTCTGTATAGGTCATTTGCTATCACCACGCGTAGAGTCAAGGACTGTGTCCACAGCCGTTGTTATTTAGCAGACGCTGAAGCAAAGCCTGTGAACTCACACCCGTTGCATTTTAGCACGTTTAGGGGCAATTGATGTCGGCCCATCCCAGTTCTTATTTAGCAAGCATAGAAGAAAGGACAACAAATAAACTTCTAGAAAAATGAATGCATGGCCATCAGCAAAAAGAGCAGACCAAAATGACAAATCTAGATGGGAAAAACTAAAATCAAGCAGGTACAAAAATTTAAATATCAGGGAAGTGTTCTAACCTAAGACGGAAAGTGCGACACAGAGATCCGAAGGCGAATTCGCATGGCGAAGGAAGCATTCCAGAATTTGAGTAAAGTATTAAAAAACAGGACAATTCTACTAGAAACAAAAAAAAAATAGAGTACAGGATTACTATGTGATAAGTTATTCAATATGGCAGTGAATGCTGGACAATATCATCAGATATGAAGGAAAAAAGCAACTGAAATGTGGTTCTATAGAAGGATGCTGTGGGTATCATGGATCACGCATGTGAGCAATGGTGAGGTTTTGGAAAGGATAGAAACGAAAAGGAAATTAATATTGAGCATCAGGAAGAGACAACTGAAGTTCCTGGGATATGCAATAAGGAATGAGGGCTTATACTATCAGGCCAGATAGAGGGAAAAAGAGACAGGGGAAAGCAGTGGATAACATATTTGAAGAGCCTGAGCAGGTCGTTGACAGAACGGGGATTGCGTGGTGCAACAGGAAAAAGTGTGCTAAGAACCACCAACGAGAGGGAGATGTCGAAAGTCATGATCGCCTACGTCCTAAAAAGACAAGGCACATAGAAAAAGAAGAGAAGCAAGAACTGCCTACTGTACTCGTTAACTAGGAGAACAGAAGTTCCAGGTACATAAATGAAAACATATATATATATATACAAGCAGGATAGTCCGGCGTTGCTCGGGTGTAATGAAAGCATTAAAACTAATCCATGGTCCTGGAGCTCAGACTCAGCCTAAAGAATATTTGAAATCATAAAATAAGTGCGACAATTTATCAATCGCACCTAATATATATATATATATATATATATATATATATATATACTAGCAGTATAGCCTATAGCAGTATATATATATATATATATATATATATATATATATATATACTAGTAGTATAGCCCGGCATTGCTCCGGTGTAATGAAAGCATTAAAACTAATCCATGGTCCTGGAGCTCAAACTCTTTCGACGTTGGCACGAAAGACTAAAGAGCAATAGTTGTTTCCAGTTAAAGCGAAACCGTAGACTGAAAGAAAAATGAATGGATGTAAGTCAAATTTTGATTTCCTGGTATCGATATCAATTAAGTTTTCCAACCAAACTAAATTTTGAAGGCTAAATAAGTCCTCTGAGTAAATGGTATCATGGCTGAGACTAAGAACTACAATTATACCTACTTAGAGCCAAACCCGAGGCAAAAACTAAAATAAAGGGCTGAAAAAAATATAGACATACAGGCAGATAAACAGACACAGACACAAATATCTTGCCTTTTATATATATATATATATATTATCGATTATTTGCTCTATTGTAACCTTGAAACTTCTGAATGTCGTTTCTTATGTCTTTGTCTATGAGTGTATCAAATTTGATTAAAATCGGACCACTCCTTCTATAACCCGGCTTCTTCGATTATCGATTTTCGATATTTATCAGGGGTACCTCGAGACAAAACCTAGCTAAGAACACTTGCAGACGCTTATAGTACAACTGTGTAAATTTTCAACAAAATTGGTTCAGCCGTTTAGGAGTCTATATGTAACGAACACACATACACACACAGACACGCAAACACACATACACACACAGACAAAGTTCCATTTATTATATAAGTTTAGTTAATTTCTTAGCGTGGGACATATTAGTGGCAAGTATGCAAATATAAGTAAAAAAAAAAATGTTGAAAACTACGTATGTTGGTTATTACTTTCTTTCCGATATTCTATTCAGTCCGTGTATTAAGAAGATGTGACCACATGACTGATATAATAATTCCTTGGGTCGATAACCCGAAGCAACCAGGTTTGCCAGATCTCGCCTATTTAAATCCCCTTTAAGAAACGAAAGAGGTGCTCCTGGCCAACAGGCTCCTCCTTCACGCAGAGTTGTCTACCAAAATCAAATTCACGCGACAGGCTTCGTCAAACTCTCTATGATTCACAGCCATCCCTGCTACCCGTCACCAGGTGAGAGAAAAGGAATAGGGAAAAAAGAATGAAAATCCCAATGCTCGGATGCGAGCCGATCACAATCAATGTCTCGAATGGTGAAATATTGGTTTTTATGGCATATCAACACCTCGGTGGGTCATTTATTGCCAACTAAACTTTATTCATTGCTGGTCATATCTTTTTCTTTCAACAATTTATTGTTGTTTATATTAATTTTTTGTGTCTAATAATACATTTTTCTTTTCGAGTATCAAGATTCATCTGGATTTGTTTTTAAGGGCAGTATCCCCAAGTTCTACCATTGTTATTTAACCCATAACTGGAGAGAAGGGACGGATTAATACCTTCATCAAGGGTACCAGTGCTTAAGTGAATGCAGGGTTTTCAACTGGAATTCGAACTCGGCTCACCGATTTCTTTTTCCGAGCCGATATCCACTGCACCAAAACGCACATCCGTCACTATACGCTTACAGCAGCTGGTATTCCCAAGTGGTCACCCATCTAAGTACTTACTGACCAGGCGCAACGTTGCTTAACTTCGGTGATCGAGCGAGAACCGGTGTATTCAACATGATAGGCCGTAAGCATGGTGGGATGTAAACTGGAAATATTTTCTTTTTGCATAGCACTCTCATTACTACAAATATTCGAATTGTATTAAATCCTTTGGGGATGTTCCAGGCGCCAGAAATAAACTCCAGCTTCCTCTCAAAGAACGGGCATTGCTTAGAGCAGATAAAGCCATTGTCACTGGATTTTAACATAATTTATAATACTGCAAAATAATGTAGCTTTTCATATTTATCAGAATGTCTTGTTTCAAAGACGGGATAATGACTTTTAGCATAGATTTTTGATGCACAAATCAGGCCAGTGACCAAAAAATAGGTCCCAATATCGAGGGCGTTTCCAATGGCCTTTACTCCCTCTTGAGAGAGAGGTATTTCCTGTAAATAATGTCTTAAAGGCACTGAAACCAATAGCAATTGTCAACACGTAATAAATGATGTTTTTAGGCATTGTTCCGTGCGTCCAATCGATTGTGCAGTGTTTGACAAGGGGAAGGACATTAATACGGTTCCTTCAAGCTGAGCGTATATTAATAACTGTAAACCAAGCAAACATATGAGTTCTCAAATTGGAATTACCCGAGCGCTCACTCGAACGTATTATGGACGCCCACATGTAGATAGTTTAGGGAGAAAAATACTTATCCCCCAACAGACACTTATTCTTCTTAATTAAGAATGACCACAGGTGCCAGGTATTAACCCTAGCCCTCTCTGAAGATAAATATATTGCATGGGTAACAATTGATAACATTGGTCAACATCTTTTTTTACAAAGAAACAAAACAAGTTTTTTAGCTATTTTGCTGGTTTTGATTCTGATAATGACCTGAGATTTTTATGGTTAGCTATGATTTTTCTGTACTGAAATTGCTCATTTTTGGAAAAAAAGATCAATTTACGATCTTGGCTGATCGCAACATTTAGTTAATAAAGGTCATAAAAAGCTATAAATTTTCAAGTAGACCGAGAGATTTATCTCAGCCATCTGAAATTAACTATTTTTTATAAGAAATAAGTGCTTTTGAATAAAAAATCAACTCCCCCAATTTTGAAAATCTTTCGAAAATTTCTGACGCACGTTCGTAAAAGAATACTTGTTCGTGTGTTTAAAAAAGGTAAAAATCAGTTATTTTAGGTCGCCTCAAGATACCAAAAGTCTGAAACCTAAGTCACGAAAATAACTCATTTTCAAAAATAATTATTCACACGTTATAAACATAATTTTATTGAAAACATTTTTAATACAACTCTGTACTAGTTTAATTCAATTATGACCAAAACTAATATATATATATATATATATATATATATATATATATATATATATATATATATATATATATATATATATATATATATATATATACTAGCAGTATAGCCCGGCGTTGCTCAGGTGTAATGAAAGATTTAAAACTACTCCATGGTCCTGGAGTTCAGACTTTTTGGACGTTGGCACAAAAGATTAAAAAGCAATAGTTGTTTCCATTTAAAGCGAAACCGTAGACTAACATTTTGAGATTTTGTTTTCATATTTTACTTTTTCAGCCATTTTTGAATGATCGACACATTTAAACAACTTTAATTTTCGGTTTTAAAAATCTTACAAGAATAAATTATACATCGGTGATACGTTAATTTTTTAAAATTAGCAAATTTAATGTTATATCAATGTTATTTTCACAAATATTATTTATTCATAACATGAAGTTTACAATAAAACTATTTCTTAAGGACAGAGTTCAACTTTCTGACCTTTCCGCCGTATGTGTTGACAGATTTCACAGGTGCGAGATAAGATAAAAGTGCATGGCGATCGTAAGTGACATAATTGTACAATATTTTTGCCAAGCTTGGGGAACCCTGAAACACATGACCTTTTAATTTACGCAGACATTACCATAAATAAATAAAAATTTCCAATACACACAAAAAATTTAAATTATTTTAAAACCAGGGAGGCACAACAACTTGTATTAAACTTTTAAATTTTCGATTTATAAATATAATCTTCGCTTGATAATTATATAAACTAAGACTAAGAAATCTCTGAAGTATTTTAAAAGTATTTTTGAAACTTTATAATTTATTAGAATTAAAAAGAATAATTACAGTTCATTTAAAATCATCTAATTTTTTTTCTTCAGGCTTAATGCACTTGATTTATATTATATATTAAAGCAATTAAAAGCTTATCAAATAATGTCATTGTTATATTGTACTAGCAATATAGCCCGGCGTTGCAATGAAAGCTTTAAAACTAATCCATGATCCTGGAGCTCAGACTCTTTGGACGTTGGCACAAAAGACTAAAGAGCAATAGTTGTTTCTAGTTAAAGCGAAACCGTAGACTGAAAAAAATGAATGGATGTCAGTCAAATTTTGATTTCCTGGTATCGATATCAAATAGGTGTTTTGGTCGTAAACTGAATTTTGAAGGTTAAATAATCCTCTGAGTAAATGGTATCATGGCTGAGACTAAGAACTACAATTATACCTACTTAGAGCCAAACCCGACGCAAACACTAAAATAAAAGGGCTGAAAAATACAGACATACAGACAGATAAACAGACACACACACAAACATCTTGCGTTTTTTAAATACATATATTATCGATTTTCTGCACTATTGTAAGAACTGCAACCTTGAAACTTCTGAATATCGTTTCTGATGTCTTTGCCAATGAGTGTATCAAATTTGATTAAAATCGGACCACTCCTTCTATAACCCGATTTTTTCGATTATCGATTTTCAATATTTTTCGGGGGTACCTAGGCACAAAACCTAGCTAAGAACACTCACAGACACTTATAATACAAGTGTGTAAATTTTCAAGAAAATCGGTTCAGCCGTTTCGGAGTCTATAGGTAACGGACATACACACACATACACAGACAAAGTTCCATTTATAAATAAGTTTAGATTTGTTTTTATCTTTCATTTTTACTACATGAGTCAATTTTCTACCATCGCTATTAATTTTTGACGAGTCATTACTAACATCTTTATCTTTTATTAAATGAAGTATTTTCAGCTGGTAACATTAATTTTTAGCTAGTATTTACATTTACTTTCTATTTCTTTTTATTAGTGAAGAATTGTCAACTAATATTATTCATGCTTGAGAGGTATTCACTTTCGTAGTTATTTCTTTTTGCCGTAATTTTGCTCATTCATAAATGCCATACGTAATACACGCTTAGGCGATCATGTCACAAAAGAGACATGACTGACTAGGCAGAAGATTATCCCGCAGTAATTTACCATTGCTTTCTGCGGTAGACTGGTTGCAAGCCTAGACTATAGAACCCATTCTGTCCTGCTATTTAACCCATAACTGGGGGAAGAGACGGATTAATACCTTGCCAAGGGTATTTGTGCGTAAGTGAATATAAGGACTTCAAATGGAATTCGAACTCGGCTGCTCGATTTCTCGTTCCGAGCCGATATCCACTGCATCACAACGAACATCGGAACTTCAGTTGAATTCCTTAAAATCTGCACCTTTTCACTCATGCACAAAGGGCAGATGTCGTAGTAGGTCCTTGTTTTTCCAGAATCTTCCATTTTACTTTGGAGGTTTTGGCTTTAACTTCCCAAAAAATACAAAAAGGGATGTTTAGTTTCAGTACGTGTTGTTTTTAAGTAAGTTAGGTGCATATACCGACGCTGTTTAAAAGTGTTCTTAGTAGATCCAATGTAAACTTTTTTAATAGGTGAATTTTCATTTCGTGTTATATTAAATTGGTATACAGTAGACTTTGTTAGATACCTATTTTCCAATGGGAAATTGTTAGAATTTCGACAATTACTTAATTTGTATTATTGTTGTATTTATTATTTTGATAGTTACTTTGGTTTACCTGCTGATTTAAGGTATTATTTGTTCGATCTATAATAATATTTTTAGATTATTTGTACAACTATAATTTAATTTAAGGGTATTTTTATTGAAGGTTTTATTTAGAGGGTTATTAATAGGGACATATTTCTTAATGAAATTGAGTAACTTCAGCCCTAACATGGTGTTAACTATTTGGTTAAAAGGGTGTGTATACCAAATGATTTTTCTATTTCTATTTTTCCTTTTATAGTTATATTTTTTGTATTTGATATCCTGATTTTTGTAGTCATTTTTAGGGCATTATTATGAAAAACTTAATATTTATACGAAGATTAATGAAACAAACCGACAATCTGAAATTATTTGTTTTTGTTTGAACATTATTTTTGACACACATTTTTGTAACAAAGATTTATTGTAAATAATCAAGCTTGTAGAAATAAATATATAATACTGTTTGATTATAAACAGAATATCTGCTTAAATACGAGTATCGATGAAAAATAATGTTCAAACAAATTTCAAATTGTCGGTTTGTTTATAACCATTTCGTTAATCTTCGTTAATCTACGTAACATTGTATGTTAACATTTGTTGACATTACGATACATTTCAGAACAGATATGTTATTACTATGAATCGAAAATGTGTTATATAGGCTTGATTTGATTTCGTTTAGACTGTTGGTCATTCATGGTCGAGAGGTCTACGACGCACCAGATCAATTAGTGGCTTCCCCTATGTGTATAGCGGTCGCAGGTTCGAATCCTGCCCAATGACACACATTTTGGTAACAAATTTTTATCGTAAATAATCAGGCCGGTAGAAATAAATATATAATAATGTTTGATTGTAAACAGAATATCTATTTAAATATGAGTATCGATAAAAAATAGTGTTCAAAGAAATAATTTCAAACACACACACACACACACACACACACACACACATATATATATATATATATATATATATATTCTCTAAAATCCCCCAAAAAGTATTTCAGCTTCAAATAACTTACAAAAGTTAGTAAATCGTTAAAAAAAACTATCAGTATGATGATGATTTGCAAATTCTCGTTAAGTAGGTTACTCACAGTTTGTCTCTGTTATTTTTGCCCTCAGTATCTTCTGTTGTTGGGTTGTTGTTTTGTTTTTATGGCATATCAACCTCGGTGGGACATTTATTGCCAACTAAATTTTATTTTTTGTTGCTGGTAATACCTTTTTTTCTGTCAACAATTTATTGTTGTTTTAATATATGTTTTGTGTCTAGTAAATACTTTTTTCTTTTAGAATATTAAGATTCATTAAGATTTGTTTTTAAGAGAAGGGTCTCCAAGTCCTACCCTTTTTATTTTACCCATAGCCGGAGGGAAGGGACGGATTAATACATTTCCCAAGGGTACCAGTACTTAAGTGAATTCAGGATATTCAACTGGAATTCGAACTCGGCTTACCGATTTCTCTTTCCGAGGCGATATCCACTGCACCACAACGCACATCTGTCACTAAATGCTTACAGCAACTGGTATTCCCAAGCGGTCACCCATCTAAGTACTGACCAGGCTCAACGTTGCTTAACTTCGGTGATCGAGCGAGAACCGGTGTATTCACCATGATATGGCCGTAAGCCAGTATGTTCTGTGTGTCTCAAATTTTCTAATTCTCTTTCCTTATTGTGTGTTCCTGAATTTTCAACTGCTACTTTATGATTCTAAACATAAATGATTTTAAATAGCTATTTTCTTTTAAACTTTATAATTTCTTATACGTTCGATCCATAGTATTCTCAGCATTCTACTGTAGAACAACATTTTTGATGCACAAATTCTTCTTTTCATCTGCTAGGAAACTGTTCAGCATTTAAAGCCATATCGGAAGATTGGTATTGCGTACGTATTTTTTTTTTTCTGTTTCTTCATATTTTGCTTAACTTTTAGAAGGCATCTTTCACTATAACTCCGTGACTTTGCTCGCTTTGTGAATGTCGTGAGTGTTGTCTGGTGCAGATCTTTCTTCTTTATCTGTTTATAACGGAAGTGTTGACAGAGTGGAGTTTGCTGAAAAAAAATATCACCAAGACATTATCACATCGCCCAGAGAAAAGATTATAATCGGAAGAAGACTAACAAATCTCCTCATCTCAGAATTTCACCTGAGAATGGAATGGTCGAAATGTTGCATGGGTTGGAAGAATCGATTGTAGAAACTAACTCAAAAGGAAAGAGTGACACAGATTACTGTAGACAATCTGTTCTGTGGAATTGGCAAAATTCCTCCACGCAGTCATTTTTTGGAAGCAATGGCAAGTTAAAGTGGCGAATAACAAAATGACGGAATAACAGAAATAGAGTTTAAAATATTCTTTGCTGATTTCAGTCTCACAAAATCATCCCCCACAAAATTAAAACTTTATAAATGTTTAGAGCTAAAAAAATAAGGAAACAGAAAGAAACTTAATGTTGTTTTAATAATTGTTCGCTCAGTTTAAAGCCCAAAAGCCACTCAAGTTAGAGTGTTACTGAATAAGGCTGCTGCCTGATTGTATCAAGAGAAAATATGTTCAAATTATGACACTATGCAGGAGAAGCAGTTGAACATAGACTTAAAATGTTAAGATTTAGTGATTAGGGAAGCATTTCTTCAAGATTCAGTCAACTGACTGAATCTTGAAGAAATGCCATATGTGATACACGCCCTGGCGATCATTTCTCAAAAGAGACATGATTGATTGAACAAAAGAGTATCCCGCAGTAGGTTGCCATTGCTTCCTGCGGTAGACTGGTTGCCTGGCAAGGCTTTAGAACCCAATCTGTCCTGTTATTTAACCCATAACTGGAGGGAAGAGACGGATTACTACCTTTCTCAAATTTGTGCGCAAGTGAATGCAAGGAATTCAACTGGAATTCGAACACGGCTACCCGATTTTGCACAAAAAGTAAGCTATCCTCGGAAAGAAGCTGTCAGTGTAAATCTTCTTTCTTACAAATGGAATACGAAAGAAATGAGAAGGATTCGACCTTGTGGATGTGGTATGGCGGGTTCTGATTGTACAAGTCTGAAATGGTGCGACTAAGAAATATAACTCACCAGAACATTTCCCACGAAAATCGCGAAAGATTAGAGATGGCCTAGCAAAATTTCGTTGGTGGTTGCATTGTTAAGGATAATTCATTCCCCACAAAAACAAGTAAATGCTATTGAACTATGTCCAGACTAGGAAGTGGGGACAGCGCAGTCTCAATATTGACTAGACCTTTTGTAAAATGGGGCTTGTCAGGAAGAGACAAATATTTTCGAGAGCGTTAAATGATCGAAAATTATTCCAGCATATTTAGCGAGAAATCGTTCATAGAAATTGCTTTAGGTTTTCAGTGAGTTTTAAGGCTCAGTCGATATTCAAGAATTAGAGCCTCATACATTACATGATGTGTTGTCCTTACTTTTGAAAGTTCAAATAAATTTTCATATTAAAGCAACTATAATTTTGTTAATCAATCAGAATTATTGTGAAAGAACATTATTTAATCACTCAAAATTTTCAATCCTACTTCTTCTTCTTGTATGTGCCCTGTCTCTTCAGGACGTAAGCGATCATGGTTCTCCACGTCTCCCTATCCCTTGTGGTTCTTAGTATGTTTGTTCTTGTTACTCCTGTCAACCCCCGTTCCGTCAACCACCTGATCAGGCCCTGCAAATATGTTGTCCGCTGCCTTCCTCTGTCTCTCTTTCCTTCTATCTGACCAGTCAGTATCGGGTTCTCCAGGCTCTCCTTCCTTATTGCATGTCCGAGGAACTTTAGTTGTCTCTTCCTGATGCTCAGTATCAATTTCCTTTTTGTTGCTATCCTTTCCAACACCTCATCGTTGCTTGCATGCTCAGTCCACGATATCCGCAGCATCCTTCTGTAGAACCACATTTCCGCTACTTCCCGTTTTGTCCTCATTTTCGATGATATTGTCCAGCATTCACTGCCGTATTGAAGAACTGACATCACGTAGCAGTCCAGCACTCTTTTCTTTGTTTCTAGTTAGATTTTCCTGTGTGTTAGTACTTTGCTCAGCTTCTGGAACGCGTCCTTTGTCATGCCAATTCACCTTCGGATCTCCGTGTCGCACCTCAGTAATTGAAATAAAGGGTTCGGTACAAAATTTCTAGCACCTGAAGAAAGCCGGAACGTACAACGGCCGAAACGTCGTACAAATGGCAACAAAGATGAGGACAATAGTCCGAATAATGTAAATACTAGCCAAGTTGTTTTAATTTCTTTGAGGTTTGGATAGAGATGTGAGCCACTCGCGTTGGGGACGCTTTGTTTTGTTCTTTTGGGACGAGTTGTTGCTCTTGTTTTTGTCTTTTTCAAGTTTTCGTCAGTTCTTACGATGTCATCTTCCACGGAAACTCCAAGAATGGCTTTTATTCTAAAATTTCGCAAAGGATTCAGTAGTTGAATATGCGCAAGCAAAAATGTTAATTGCGCAGGATCGATTTACTATAAGGTTGTATGAAAAAATCAGCCCCCCACCAAAAATTGTTTAAATGTTGAAATTTTTACAATTTTTTTTGTCAGTCGCAAAGTTTATGGTTTAATCGATAAAATTGCACTGCAAACAAGTTTTTTAAAAAGTTGATGATCAACCAATTTACAGGTGATGGTAATATCGTGTTGGAATGAATGGCAACAAAAAGGAAATTAATACTGAGTATCAAGAAAAGGCAGCTAACGTTTCTGGGACATGCAATGAGAAAGGAGGGCTTGGAGAATCTGATACTCACAGGTCAGATAGAGGAAAAAAGAGACAGGGGAAAGCAGCGGATAACATATTTGAAGGGCCTGAGCAGGTGGATGACAGAACGGGGGTTGCGTGATGTAGCAGGAGAAAGCGTGCTAACAGCTACCAGGGATAAGAAGACGTGGAAGTCCATAATCGCCTACTTACTGAAAGGACAAAGCACATGGAAGAAGAAATAGGAATGAGAAAGAAGGACTTGGAGAAGCTGATTGACAAGCGACGAATCGTCGTCGTCGTCTTGCGGCTTTGGCCCAGATAGAACTCACTACACTCCTCCAGTATTCCCTGTGCATTTGGGACCCTGGTGCAGTTTGTAGCGAAACTCATAATCTTGTCAAATGACTAAAAACGTGATGCTTTGTCAGGGCTACCAAAAGTGTTTTTGTTGTGACACCAACACTAGATGTGTTGCCTCCAGGCCCCATCCTGTTATTTAACCCATAACTGGAGAGAAGTAACAGATTAATACCTTTCCCAAGGGTACTAGTACATAATCCTTCTCATTTTATTTGCGATGGTACTTTTCCCCCGAAGAAGGCCGGAGCGTACAACAGCCGAAACGTCGTAAACAAAAGACATGTTGAAATGACCATTTCGGGAATATGTACATACGGTATAGTTCATAGTTCAAATTGCTACTACTGAAAAACACATTACCCAGTTGATATTGGTGTTAGTTAGTTCCAGTGACTTGACTTACAAAGTTGTGAGTTCAATACCAGGCAACAGCAGTAGTGAACAAAAACCTAAAGACTTAAGGTAAGGGGAGATAACTACTTGACTACCGGAAGTATCATCGCAAATAAAATGAGAAGGATATACCCCAGGGATCCAAATAAAGTGTTTGGTTTGAAATTCTTATCCCCCGAGGAAGGCCGGATTGTACAACAGTCGAGACGTCGTTAAAAAAGGCAATAAAAATTAAAGCAACGGTCCGAACAATGTAAATAATACTGAAAAATGCTACCAACATTTGTTCAAACTCAGTACTTATCGATCTGCAGATTTACATTCGTCATTGAATACCGTTTTCTTTTATCTATTGATTTCATTTTAACGTATCGATTTTGTGGTATAGGATTGACATTAAATATGTTTTTCTACGCGCAACTGTTCGAACAAACTGCTTTTTTGTTTTATTCTTTTTAGCTAATTCTTCTGCAATTAGTTTGTTCGTAATCAAGATAAGGTTAGAATTAACGTCTTGAATCTAATCCACAATTATCCTCGGACTAATCTTTAGTTTGATTAGGACTCGAATTATGTCAGAGGTCATGCAATTTCATTAGGAAAATAAAACAAGAAAATGTATTTATTATTTTCAAATTGTTACACCGAATCTTCTTCTAGGGCTCAAATGTTAAACAAATTCTTAGCATGTTTTTAACATTTGATCATGTTAAACAAGTAAACGCATTGAGTTTAAATATTTACGAGGGTCGTTCAATAAGGAAAGTTTTTGTTGTTGTTCTTCTTCTATGTGCCCTGCCCCTTCAGGACGTAGGCGATCATGGTTCTCCACGTTACCCTATCCCTTGTGGCTCTTAGTATGTTTGCTCCTGTTACTTCTAGCAACCCCCGTTCCGTCATTCTCCTGATCTGGCCCTGCAAATATGTCATTCGCTGCCTTCCTCTGTCTCTTTTTCCTTCTAACTGGCCAGTCAGTATCAGGTTCTCCAAGCTCTCCTTCCTCATTGCATGTCCCAGGAACTTCAGTTGTCTCTTCCTGATGCTCAATATTAATCCTTTTTGTTGCCATTCTTTCCAACACCTCATCGTTGCTTGCATGCTCAGTCCACGATATCCGCAGCAGAACCACATTTCCGCTGCTTCAAGTTTAGCCCTCATTTTCGATGATATTGTCCAGCATTCACTGCTGTATTGAAGAACTGACATCACATAGCAATCCAGCACTCTTTTCATTCTTTCTAGTGAAATTTTCCTGTCTCTTAATACTTTACTCAGCTTCTGGAACGCGTTCTTCGCCATGCCAATTCGCCTTCGTATCCCTGTGTCCCACTTTCTATTTCCTATTAGAACACTTCCTAGGAATTTAAATTTTTTACTTACTTTATTCTGGTATCCCCTACCTCTATTTGGCATTTTGGGTTGCGCCTTTTGGTGATGACCATGCATTGAGTTTTCTTAAAGTTTATTTGTAGTCCTTTTTTTTTTGTCACTCTCCACCGCTACCTTCTGTAGGGGGTCTTGTAGTTTTCTTTCCGTGTCTGGTATCAGCACTGTATCATATGCGTTCCTTATCACTTCTTATAAAGGAAAAAAGAACAAACTCAGATTTCCCTTTATATTTTTATATAGGTGACGTCTATACAAATCGGGCGAATAATCTTAAAAATAAACGAAACAAAAACTCGAGTAGGCATAGAGCATTTGAAAAAAAAGCAGTTATGTCATTAAGGTAATCCATGGGGACATGGGTATAAACATTTGTTGAGGGTTCCTCTTCCTATATAACCATAAATAAGTGGGTGGTTGAATTCGAGCAGGACAGAGGCAACACAGAAGACGACCCTCAGTAAGGTCATCCAAAAGCATCAACCACTCATGGAATAATTGATGGTCATTCACCGAATGCTTTTGGATGACAGATGTCTAGCTGTCCAGTAGATACATAAGTCCATGCGTATTAGTTCTGGTATGGTCTATAATATTTTAACCGCAAGTTGGATTCCGAGAATGTTGAAACAGTGCGGAAGATAAAAATAGTTGACATTTCCATGATACTTCTGACACGATTCCAAAAAAATAAAATACGTTTTTCAAGTTACTGTTACGCACTTTCTAGTGTTGAAATGGATTTCCTTCCGAACCTTTTGTTTGGAGCTGGGTGGAATGACAACATCTTCAGTATGTCATGATTTTCTTTTCCAGTTACATATGTTCTAGCTTTTCTCGGTTCTATAAGCAAGACGGCTATCAATTTCCACTTTTCCCATAACACTTTGCTTTTAAGTTTGTAATTTCATATAAAAATGAACGGAGCTTTAAAAAAATAACATGATAATTTAAATAAAATATCTCAATTTCAAAATCCAAATATGTTACTGGGGAAGCGTTTTAACAAATAATAGAAAGTACGACACGGAAATTTGAAATTACATTGGGATAACAAAAGATGTTTCTCAAAAACTAATTGTAATTTCAATGGTAACAATAACCGTTTATCTACAAGGAAACCTTTGACATTCATTGAACGAGCACCCAGTACCGATTTCGGTTAAAACTTATTAAATATTTCTTTACTTTTTTTATTTTTTTACAGTCTGGTTCAACTTGTAAAATGCTCGGGAGCCACTCAAGTTAGAGTTTACGTTAAGGAGTAGTTTATATGAATAAAAGGTTAAGATAACATTTGTTTGTAAAACAGATCAAAATTGTAGTGAACGGGAAAACATCCTCTTGTGTGTCTGCATTATAGGACGGTGGTCCGCCGGAAGAAACAGTTTGAGTGTAGCTTCTCGTTCATGAAATACGTAGGAGGTGTGTGTTTCTTGTAGATGTGTAAGTGATACGTCAGTCTGGGAATCCCCTATCCTAATATGGCGAGTGCACTCCATTTTTTCCCATTTTTTCTTATAAATGTTGACGATAGAATGAGGAGTCAGTTACTTACGGGACCGGTACATGAATCTGATCATTTGACCCGCATCTTTATCAATGAATCGTATAGAAGAATTCCACTTAAGATCGGGCACAGAATTTTTAGACACAATATCCTCTCAAGATACGATTCCTTCTCGAGGGAACATCCAGTTATCGTAGCTGGTGGTAGTTCAAGGCCTGATAGACGGTGATGGAATGCAAGCGTTTTGGTTTTAGAGGCATTGAATGTAACCAGCAAGTTTTCCCCACTGAATCAGTTCATAAGCAATGGATAATTCCTTGCAATATCTGTTTCCTTCATCGTTTTTGTTAGAGTGGATCCACACGCTTTGCGACGAACACTGAGTTCACTGCATATGTGAATGATACCCGTAGCAAATTCGGTGAGGATATTGTCGATCCTCTCTGATATTCGATCAGAGATTACTGATTCTTTATCCTCAGGACTACACAGAACAAAGACAAATGTAGTACTATGGATACGTTCCACGCAGAAACATATACAGGATATCAGGGTAGTCGATTTTAGTGTCCCTGTGATAGGAAACCCGTTCTTAATAAAGGAGCCGAGCTCGTGACCGTGGCGAGTTAGACTGTCGTATTTTGTTATAATGAGTAGACCAGGATTGTCAGGTTTTGCAATGGGATTGAGGCATTGCTACAGGAACAGGAAGTCATGTTTAGCCTGAAGAATATAGAGTTCCTCTTCTGGAAAGTTTGAACCTAGACCCCTTACACTGGGGGGATACTTGGGGGCCATCTGTTCGTTTTTTTTGGGGTTTTTTTTAGTTGGGTTTGCTAGTTTTACTCGCTTTCAATTTGACTGCTTTCATATTTGTTTTAGTGAATTATTAATGGCCAGTGAAATTGTAGATACACGCATAAATCAAGTGGATTAACATCCACGGAGATATTGCCGTAACAGCACCCATCATCATAACATTGAGATATTCCACCGGAGCAGTCCAGAAACTATTCCTTAAATTGCAATAAAATAGAACCGATATTATTGTTTTTTTTTTAATGGTATCACACTGAGCAAGGCAGTTACACTACATAAGGGTATGTAAATAGATAAAAGAAGAGTAAAGAGAAAAACGAACGAGTTAAAGATGGGAATACAGGTGTGATGACAGTTGCAAAGGTGGAGAGAAAGGAAAAGATATACAGGGTAGTGTAGAAAGAACTGGAGTCAAGTGGTTAAGAGATGGGTACTGACATTGCATATAAATTCCTGGAGGTTGTAGCCGTCAGGAAAGCAAGAATATGAAAGCGAGTTCCACAAGCGGAAAGTGCGAGAAAAGAAGCTATTATACACCTGCTTATAAAATAGCCTTCTTCAAAGTTACTCGAAGTGTCTGATTTCTGGCTATTTGGATTACGCCAAAACTCAGAAAACCTTTACCTCTGGCATCCTTAAAGAGGGGCCAAATAACTCAGGACTCAGGTGCAATAATCGGAATGTGTGTATTTTGTTTGTTATGATGTCAGAGCTACAGATCTTCTCCTTTGGCCTGAAGCATCGTACCAGCCAGAGACTAAGGTAATCTCGCTTATATACATGAGGACAAATAGGCTCATAAGAAGGGGGTAACGAATGTTGCCTGGATGTGCATGTGTATCTCCTAAGCCAATTTGAGATAGTATCAGAAGCATAGTGGTTACGCTGAGGGCATACGAAGTTACTTATTCTATTCAAGAGTAATAAAGAGAGAGAGAGAGAGAGAGAGAGAGAGGGGGGGGGGAATGTTTACAATTAAAATGTTATTTCTCTTGTCACAGATCAGTCAGTTAAGTTCCATACGTGATACACGCTTGGGCGATCATGTCTCGAAAGACATAATCAGAAGATTATCCCGCAGTAGGTTGCCATTGCTTTCTGCGGTTAACTGGTTGCTATAGAACCCAATGTGTGCTATTATTTAATTCATAACTGAAGGGAAGAGGCGGATTAATACCTTACCCAAAGGTGTTTGTGCGTAAGTGAATACAAGGAATTCAATTGGAATTCGAACTCGGCTACCCGATTTGTCGTTCCGAGTCGATATTCACTGCACCACAACACACATCCCCTGTGACAGATACAAGGCTAGATAGGAATAAATATTAGTTCAGCATACGGAGGGAATTGTCAGTTGTTCAGAATATTCTTTAGACTCGGCAGTCCAGGGGGCAGAGGGAAAATTAAGGATGGATGTAATAGTTCTAAACTATTAACTTTGCATAAATCAAAAGATTTCCATACAAAGCGTAATTATTTCCTCACCACCAAGTCTACCACGCCATAAATACGGTAAACTTTCGTTTTAGGTCCCGAAGGCTTTTCCACCCTTCAAATTTATCCTAAATAACATTATTTCTGTGCAAATTTATACGCTGAACTCAAATCAACAATTAGTTATTGAAGAAACCTACCTTTATTGATCTTAACGACCAGAAAAAAATCGAACTTCATCTCGCACTTTTCGTCTCCCATAACTCTCACGAAGTCATGTAATTAACTGCAGAATGACTTTTGGCGAAGGCACAAATTTTGTCCTATTTATTTCCTTTACTGAAATGTCCGTCTATTTACTATTACTATGTAATGAAAGTAATACGCGTAGAAAGAAATCGCTTATTACTTTCATTACAGGAAGTAACCTCGTCTATTGAACAGGTGAAGAGGCTCATCCCTTGTTTCCTGTTTAGGATGCGGTTTCCGGTTTTCTCTTTTCCAATCTTCTTACTTTTTTTTTCAATTGGAGTAGATAGACTAAACTATCGCCCGGTTCACACTCCAAACACGTCTATTGAACAGGTGAAGAGGCACATCCCTTGTTTCCTGTTTAGGATGCGGTTTCCGGTTTTCTCTTTTCCAAACTTCTTACTTTTTTTTTCAATTGGAGTAGATAGACTAAACTATCGCCCGGTTCACACTCCACCCTCGTCTATTGAACAGGTTAAGAGGCTCATCCCTTGTTTCCTGTTTAGGATACGGTTTCCGGTTTTCTCTTTTCCAATCTTCTCACTTTTTTTTTCAATTGGAGTAGATAGACTAAACTATCGCCCGGTTCACACTCCACCAACGTCTATTGAACAGGTGAAGAGGCTCATCCCTTGTTTCCTGTTTAGGATGCGGTTTCCGGTTTTCTCTTTTCCAATCTTCTCACTTTTTTTTTTCAATTGGAGTAGATATACTAAACTATCGCCCGGTTCACACTCCACCCTCGTCTATTGAACAGGTTAAGAGGCTCATCCCTTGTTTCCTGTTTAGGATGCGGTTGCCGGTTTTCTCTTTTCCAATCTTCTCACTTTTTTTTTTCAATTGGAGTAGATAGACTAAACTATCGCCCGGTTCACACTCCACCCACGTCTATTGAACAGGTGAAGAGGCTCATCCCTTGTTTCCTGTTTAGGATGCGGTTTCCGGTTTTCTCTTTTCCAATCTTCTTACTTTTTTTTTCAATTGGAGTAGATAGACTAAACTATCGCCCGGTTCACACTCCACCCTCGTCTTTTGAACAGGTTCAGAGGCTCATCCCTTGTTTCCTGTTTAGGATGCAGTTTCCGGTTTTCTCTTTTCCAATCTTCTTACTTTTTTTTCAATTGGAGTAGATAGACTAAACTATCGCCCGGTTCACACTCCACCCACGTCTATTGAAGAGGTGAAGAGGCTCAACCCTTGTTTCCTGTTTAGGATGCGGTTTCCGGTTTTCTCTTTCCCAATCTTCTCACTTTTTTTTTCAGTTGGAGTGGATAGACTAAACTATCGCCCGGTTCACACTCCACCAACGTCTATTGAACAGGTGAAGAGGCTCATCCCTTGTTTCCTGTTTAGGATGCGGTTTCCGGTTTTCTCTTTCCCAAACTTTTCACTCATATGTAGCCCCCCTTCACATCAGTGGCGTTACCGCCTTGCTCGGGGTGATATGATTAAAAAAGAAAAAAATAGTAAGTAAATAGGCCAAAAATAGGCCGGAATTTGTTGTCCTTCGTCGAAAGTCATTCTGCAGTTAATTACATGACTTCGTGAGAGTTACGGGAGAAAAAATGAACTAGATGTATTTCGATTTTTTCTGGACGTTCAGATAAAAAAAGATAGGTTTCTTCAATATCTAATTGTTGATTTGAGTTCAGCATATACATTTGCACAGAAATAATGCTATTTTGCATAAATTTAAAGGGGGGAAAGCCTTCAGGACCTAAAACGAAAATTTACCATGAATACTTTCTTTAAATATAATGTGCTGAACAATTAACATTAAGCAAAAATAACACAAAAAATTTAAACAAAAGCCACACAGATATTTAAAGAAAGCTTAAGTTGTAACTTTGACGTGTATGTGGGCGAGAGTCTCCGGTCGAGACGTTGAATTATCCAACTAGTTTGAAGGTGGGGTAGAGTTTACATTTTTTTGGCGAATATGCATGTAAACATCGTTAGATTCCTTCGAAAAATACACATATTTCTTCATTAGCTAGTTTACTAAGCCAGAAATACTTCCATTAAATATAATATTAATGACGATAAACATTTAATTAAATAATACAGATATTAAACAAAAATAACAACAGTAACACATAAATGTAGAGAAAACTACAGATCTAAAAATGATTATAAAAACATTAAAAGAAGACCAAAGTGAAAGTGAAAGATATTTTCCGAAAATATCTGTTAATAAAGTCGGAAATTGAGTGCATTCATTACCAAATGTTGCTGCAGGCGAAATATCAATGGCGCTCTCGTGAGTCGAAAGTCTCTGACCGAGACGATGAGCTATCTAACTAGTTTGAAGCTAAAGTAGGTTTTATATTTTAGGTAAATACGTCTGTAAATATGGCTAGATCCCCTACTTCGAAAAGTGTACATAGTTCCTCACAATCCAATTTACCATACCATAAAAAACATTCATTAAATAAATGTAATCGATAATAAAAGTTAAATATTTTAAAAAGAAAATCACAGAATTTTAAAGAATGAAATTTAAAGAAATAATATTGATCATATGAAACCATTAAAAGAAGAAAATGTTAAAGGGGAAGAGATTGTCGAAAATATATATTAAGACAAACGATGTTTTGGGTGGAGTTTTGGCCAAAAGTGACAATAGCGTTTTCGCGAGGTGGGGTATTTATCTATGGCCAGGACGATGAAATATTCAACGTCTTTGGATACAGGGTCGTTTTATATTTATCTTTTCCGGTGAACTTGCATGTAATTATGAATAGCTATCCTAATTGAAAACGTATATATTTACCCATAAGTTAGTTTTCCAGGTCATAAATACTTACATTAATTATAATGTTATCGACAATTAATATTAAATTAAATAACGCAGAAGATTAAGTAAAAAATAACAGATATTTAAAGAAATAATGAAAAATATTCAAAGAAAAATAAAGTAAAAAATCTGGTCACGTGAAACAGTTAAAAGAATAAAAAAGTTTAACTAAAGGGGACTGTGGAAAACATACGTTAAAACAATCGAAGTTTTCGATAGATACTTGATCAAATGTGTTATTGTAAGCGAAATAAAAATGGCTCTTTTGTCAGTGGGTGCTAGAGATATTTAGATGAGACAAGGTACTATCTAACTAAAAGTACGACATAAGGACTTGATAGAGATGCGCGATAACCTCGACATTTTTGGAAAATACCTTAGGATAATCAAGAATCTATATTGGCAGAAAACCGCTTGTGTACGGATAGGAAGTGAACTCAGCTGATATGCAAAAATAAAAAGGGGCGTAAGACAAGGATGTGTTTTCTCACCGGATCTTTTCAACTTGTACAAGCAATTATGAGAGAAATAAAAGCCTTACCAGGATTCTTCATTGGCGGCCACAATCTCAACAATCTGATACGAGGATGATACGATGCTGATAGCAGACATCTACAGAAGTTATCAAAAGAAAGTGAAAAGATAGGGCTGAGAACAAACCTCAAGAAAACTGAATGTATGGTCATCAGCAAAAAGAGAAGGACTTCCTGCCTGCTGGAAGTCCTTCTCTGTGGTTCCTGTATTTAAGAACTAAGGGGAACCCTTGAACCCATCCAATTATTGCCTATCAGCCTCCTACTAATTTTCGGAAAAGTCTTTGTGGCTATTATCAATGTTGAAATAGCTCAACATCTCACTACCCGAAAACTATTCTCAGACAACATGGCTTCCGCTTTGGCATGTCTACTGCCAATATGCTAACAACCATTACCGGGTACATATACCCGGCCCTCCATAAGTCCGGCGAAGCTTGAACTGTTGCTTTGGATATCTCCAAAGAATTTGAATGGGTTCGGTACGCTGGTCTTCTGTGCAAGCTACAAGGTTATGGTATCATTAGACGCTTGCTTGATTTAATCCAATCTTTTCTGTCAAGCCACGTAATGGAGGCCGTCTTGAACGGACATGCCTCCACATCCCACCACACGAACGCTGGTATCCCCCAGGGCTCTATCTTAGGCTCGACGCTCTTTCTGGTCTACGTAAGCGACCTCCTTGACGTGATCAAATCCAAACTAGGTGTCTACGCTGAAAACACTACTATTTACTTCCTCCTCAGTAAGAAATCTGGGGAAGCGGCCAAAGATAAACTCGCTGCTGATCTCGAGAAGAATCTTCACCCTGTGGTAGACTGGGGTAAGAAATGGCTTGTAAATTCAAATGCTTCGGAAAGGAAGCTGCTATCTGCCAACCACCAACGGCATTCCCTCCTACCTCCCATCAGAATGGACTAAGCGAGTCCCACTGAAAACAATATATTGCTCTTCAGTCTCACGCTCTCTTCAGATCTCAAGTGGAACCATTACATTGAATCAATAGCTAAATCGACTGCTAAGAAGCTTGGGTCGTTGTGTTGGGCCAGGAAGTTTTTCTTACCTGAGTCCATTTTACACGTATACAAATCAACCATCCAACCGTGCATTGTTGTCATATCTAGTCGAGCACCCCCGTTATTCATCTAAGTGTTCTCGACAGGCTCCAGGGGTAAATCGGTAATGCGATCGGTCCTGACTTGGCAGCTCGACTCCAGCCTCTTTCTCACCGACAGGGTGTGGCTTCCCTTTGTCTATTCTACAGATATTTTCATGGTTTCTGCTCCTACGAGCTAAGTTGATGCCCCCTCCACAAAGATTTATTCGAGCAACTAGAGTGGCAACAAGGTCCTCATTTACTGTTAAATCAACCAAATGCAGCTTCCACTTCTACTCCATCAGCTTCCTTTCTCGCACTTCCCACCTGTGGATTCCCTTCCGTATACATGCTTCCCTGGCGGCTACAATCTTTAATAATTTAAATGCAATGTCAATTCCCATCTTTTATCAATTTGACTCAAGTCCTTCTCTAGTCCCCCCCCCCACATCTTCCCGTTTATCTTGTTCTTTTTTTCTTTCTTAACGGTATTCCCATCCTTCTTTTGCCCTTTCTCTGACACCCTCCTGAGCTGGTTCGTCTTAACTTTCCTCCTTAAATTTTACTCTTTTATGTAGCCCCGTGCGCATCAGTGGCGGTACTGATTTGCTTGGAGTGAAACGATTAAAATAATATATATAACAACACAGATTTAAAAAAAAAATCACGAAGAAAATAAACGCCAGAGAAACACATATGGTCACATGCAACAGTTAAAACGAAAGAGATTATCGAAAACATTAACCTATTTTAACCCAGTGTCCTCATTTGAGGACCGCATAAAAATTGTAGAAAATAATGGGTATAAATCATTATATAAAACCATTATTATATATAGGTAGTGGGGACATATTGATTCATCCAAATTTTACCCGGTTGGAAGAAAAATTCATGTGATTTGCAAATGAATTTAATGTTCTAACACCTGAGGACACTGGGTTATTTTTTGGTTGTTTTGTTTTTATGGCATATCAACCTCGGCGGATCATTTATTGCCAACTAAATTTTATTTATTTATTGCTGGTAATACCTTTTACTTTCAACAATTTATTGTTGTTTTTATATAAGTTTTGTGTCTAGTAATACTTTTTTCTTTTCGAGTATCAAGATTCACTGGGATTTGTTTTTAAGGGCAGGGTCCCCAAGTACTACGCTGTTATTTAATTCATAACTGGAGGGAAGGGACGGATTAATACCTTCCCCAAAGGTACCAGTGCTTAAGTGAACGCAGTGTATTCATCTGGAATTCAAACTCGGCTCACCGATTTCTCTTTCCGAGCCGATATCCACTGCTCCACAACGCACATCCGTCACTAAACGCTTACAGCACCTGGTATTCCCAAGCGGTCATCCATCTAAGTACTGACCAGGCTCACGTTGCTTAACTTCGGTGTATTCAACGTGATATGGCCGTAAGCGACACTGGGTTAAAATGAGTTAAGATACGCGATATCTTTAGTGGGTTCCATACCAAAATTGTTGTTTGAGTTCGAGTTGAGTTTTTTTAATTGCATATCAACACCTCTGTAGGTTATTTAATGCCAAAAAGATAGAATTTTAAGATATATTTTTTAAACGTTCGGTTACAGTGAGAAAGTTGATTTTGTCAAATTTTGATGAAAAATTCTGTTTTATTATTTTAGAAAAAAAAGTGATTCCTAGTTTTCTATTCAAAAATGTATTTGTGGTAATATTTTTTCCTTTAAAAATGTATTGTTGGTAGTATTTTTCCTCAAAAAAATGTATATTTTTCTATAAAAGTGCATTTTTATGTATATATTTCGATAAAAGTCTATTTTTATACTTTCATAGTGTTTTGACCCCAGTTTAGGGGGATAACAATTTGCCAATAGTTGGGACCCTAACAGGTGCTACCACTGTTGGTCAGGGTGGACCTGGAAACAACAGCAATTAAGAGGTGGTTCCATGCTCCTCACAACCTCCCAATCAGAGGCCTTGCTGCTGGATGCATTTTACCGTCATACCCAGGACCCAAAATTGTTGTAAAGGAATTATCAATGTCGCTAGGGCGCCTAGAAGATGTTTTTTCTACTTATTTGGACGTGGGGTATGGTTAACTTTATTTGGTGGGGGAATCTGCATAGAATTATGTCTTGATCTCCTCCTTGAAAAGCCTACAAATTTCGTCACCAGTAAGTTTATCATACCAGAAATAATTCCATTAAACATAATGTCACCGACAATTAACATTGAATTAAATAATACAGAAAATAAGACAAAAATTTATTGAAAACTTCGTCTGCAGCCACTTTCCCATCGTCGAAATGTGGCCTCCCTCTGTCTCTTCTATAAATACTTTCATGGCTTCTGCTCGGATGAGCTTAAGTCACTGATGCCTCCTCTACAGGTGTTTACCCGTGCAACCAGACTGGCAACTGGGTCCCACCCATTCACAGTCAGGTTAGCCAAACGCAGACGACAATTCTACTCCTGCAGCTTCCTCTCTCGCACTTCCCGCCTGTGGAACTCACTCCCGTATTCTTGCTTTCCTGACGGCTATGACCTCCAGAAATTTAAAAGCAAAGTTAATACTCACCTACTAACCACTGGACTCTAGCTCTCTCCCCTCCCCTGTATAATCTTCACGTTCTCTCCGCCCATGTATTTGTCATTGCACCTGCTTTCTCAGCTTTCTATTGTTCCTTTCTAACTAGCTTGTACTCCTCACTCTTTTCTAATTAATCTTTCTACATTTATGTAACCACCTGCACATCAGTGGCGTTTCTGCCTTGCTCGGGGTGAAATGATTAAAAAAAAAAAAAAAAAAGTAAAAATGATCACATAAAAAAAGAGGAAGGGAAAGAGATTATGGAAAACATGCATTAAATTAGTGCATTCAGCAAGGAATTCAACTGGAATTCGAACTCGGCTCCCCGATTTGAGGCGATATCCACTCCACCACGATGCTCATCCTGAAATAGGACATACTGAAGGTAAAAAGACTGAAGAAAATAGCATATGACCTATCTAATGCGCATGCGTAAAGGGTTGGCACAACAGCGTTTGGAAGAAATAGCAAAAAGACAACATTTATGAATATCTACAAAATACAGGGCATTCTGTAGTGCCACGATTCTTAAAGTCTTCAAAGAACATAGCGCATAGAATAAGATGTTCGTGTTTAAACTTAACAAGATCTAAGAATTCTTAACTTTATTGATGATCACGAATTCTGTTTTCTTTAACCTTTTATTCTCTTCTTCCTTCATTATATTCTTTAGTAATTCTAGGGTTCTTTTAATTTTCTTTCAAAGTTTGTTGTCAGCAGTTTCATCCGCTTAAATACCAATAGAAATAATTAAAGAAGCAAAAACCAGCTATGATTATACACACCATTATACAAAATTAAAAAAAAATCTAAGTGCATTTTCTTTCAAGACGTACGCAAACATGACTCTACAAAACGTCTTGTAATGTGTTGCTCTAAGTAACGTTTGATTCGTCATCATTCTTGATTAACCCAGTTGTGGTGATTAATCGCCGTAAGTGTGAAGATTTTTTCGAATATGTGTCCAGATATTTCTTCTGTCTGTTTCTGATTGTGAGTATGTGTTTACTTGCAGTCCCAATTTCTATTAACAGTTTTTTTCTGCGTGTGTGTGCGTGAGACAGAGAGAGAGAGAGAAAGAGATAGAGACAGACTGACTGACAGACAGAAATTTCAGGAGGAGTAACGGGTTATACGGATGTGCGTTGTGTTACAGTGGATATCGACTAGGAACGACAAATCGGGGAGCCGAGTTCGAATTCCAGTTGAATTCCTTGAATTCATATACGCACAAATAGCCTTGGGAAAGATATTAATCTGTCTCTTCCCTCCAGTCTTTGGTTGAATAATAGAACAGATTGGGTTCTATAGCCTTGGCTGGCAACCAGTCTACCGCAGAAAGAAATGGCAGTCGACTGCGGGATAATCTTTTGTTCAGTCAGTCATGTCTCTTTCGAGACATGATCACCGTGTATCATGTACGGCACTTAACTAACTGACTGAAAGGGTTATACAGACCAGATACACTCTCCCGAATTCAACTCCAAAATACACCAATAAAATGAGGCCCATGGCGTCCGTTGCAGTCACTATTTATGAATACAGCAATTTTCATCCCAAGGATTTGAATGTGCATCACCCTGAACAGAGGGATATTGTCATTAGATCCAACTTGCTTTAACCGACTCGGTAACGAAGTAGGTTTGCCGACCGAGCTACCTCCGAACAATGTCTTTAATTGAAATCTTTCTTGATATAAATGAACGTAAATCTACTCAAATATGGGTATTCACTAAAAGTGATAAATATCTGTCGGATTAGTAAATAAAATTCCGTCTGAAATCATCCTAGACATATATAAGTCTACCATCCGCCCGTATATTGAGTACTGCTGCCATATCTGGTCGGGTGCTCCCAAAACACTCTTCTAGCTCTCGGTTAATCTAATCTTCCTTTTTCAATCTCCGGCTCTAAAGTCTCCGTTCTCGGCTATTTTCTCTGTTTAGGAAAAATTCAAAGTTTAAATGAATGGCTTTGTTCCTACGTTTGGAAACATCTATTTGTTAGGGAGCTTTCTATTGAATCTTACGAACATTTTTACACACGTTTTTGTCCTTCTCGATTAAACTCAGCTATTTCTTCTTCTGCTGTCGTTCCCATTCATCTCATGACTGTTGTCCGCTAGATAGTTTTTCTGATAGTATAGATAAGACCATCTCTTTACAGTCGTTTAAAAATAATTTTGTGTTTAGTGACTTCAGTGCTCACCATATCAGACTGCTTAATTTCTCTGACACTAACCTCGCTGGTGTCCAGATATTGAACTTTTCTACCACCCAATCTCTCTACTTTTTTTAATCATTTCACCCCAAGCAAGGCGTTAAAATAACTGATATGCAGGGGTTTACATAACAGAGTTGAAGTATTAGGCAAGAGGAGAGTGAAGACAAAGACGAACCAGCTACAGAGGGTGAAAAAGAAAGGGCAAGAACACAGGAGTGAAAACAGTTGAGAAGGTAGAGAAAAAGGAAAAGAACAAGATACACGGGGAGGTGTAGAAAGAACCGGAGTTTACTGAATAAGAGATGGGAATTGACTTTGCATTTAAATTCCTGGAAGGTATAGCCGTCAAGGAAGCAAGGGAGTTCAACAGGCGGGAAGTGCGAGAAAAGAAGCTAATTTAATAGAATTGTGATCTGCATTTGGTTGATCTAACTGTAAAAATGTGAGACCTTGTTGCCAGTCTGGTTTCCCGAGTAAATTCTTGTGGAGGGGGGGGGGCCACCAGTGACCCAAGTTCGTCAGTGCAAAATCCATGAAATATTTATATAAGAAACAGAGGGAAGTCACATCCCGCAGGTGAGAAAGTGGCTAGAGTCGAGCTGCCAGATCGGGACTAATCAAATTACAGATTCTTCTCTGGAGCCTGTCGAGAACACTGAGATGAACAGCACAGGCGCCTGACCATATATGACAACATTATTCCATGCACAGTTAGATGGTTGATTTGTATATATGCAAAATGGATTCAGGCGGAAAAACCTTACTGGCCTGACACTGTGACCCAACCTTCCTAGCAGTGAATTTAGCTATTGATTCAATGTAATTATTCCACTTTAGCTGGGCGGATATGGTCTGACCATGAAGACGCAGTGTCTCACTTTCAGGGAGACTCGCACAAGTAGTAGTCTTATCCATGACTTTTCCCAGTAATTTTGACGGACAAGATTCCCTATTCTTCCTTACCTCTACTCCGACTGCACATCTGTTCCCTTGGTGATTTTCATAATGTGGTGGTGTCTGTAGATATTTATTTCCGTTCTCTTAGCAGTTACGGACCTATTATCAACAGAACGTATTTGTCATCAAAGCTTTGATTTGGACTTATTTAGTATTGCCTCTTGAAATAATGTTTTTAATCATCTTGTTCTACTGATGTCTCCTCCTCGACACAAGCCGACATCGAAGATTTCAGTCCAGTATATAAATACCTAGTTCTTACCCACCTGTTCAGCCACTATAGCCCGGAGGAATTACTCCTTCCGGCTATAACAGAGTGACAGGTCTGATTTTTAACAGGCGCCCCTTTTCGTCACTGTTCGTAATGAGTGCAAAAGCTTTCATTTTTATATGTATAAATTACTGCCAGGAAAGTTAGGTTTCTGTGTAGGGCCTGACAGTTTTTTTTTCTCGTCAGAATCCATCTTGCGTAATTATAATTTTAATATTCGTCCGTGTATTTAATATAGTTCCCATACTTAGTCTGTTGATTCTGTTATTCATCTCGAGTTTCTTGACAAAATCCAAAGACAGATCTGCAATGTAATTAGTCCTGACTTGGCATCTCGACTTCATTCACTTTCTCACCGACGTGATGTGGCTTCCTTCTGCCTTTTCTACAAATATTTTATGGAAACTGTTCTGCCGACCGTTTTCCGCTGGTGCCCATATCACATGATTTTAATCTAGCTACTAGATTGGCATATAGGTCGATTGAAATGGTTAATTATGACCACCACTTCTACTAAAACATTTATTCTTTTGTCTTCTATAGAAATCCCTTTCGTTTACTTGCTTCCTCAATCGTTGCGAAAACCAAAAATTTTGATACAACGTCAACTGCCATTTTCTATCAACTTGAATCTTGTTCGTGTTTTATCCTTTCCTCAATACCCCGCGTGCCAAGTCATGTCTGTCACTGGAAAACTTTGCACATTAGTGGCAGTCGCGCATTGTTTGGGGTGAAAATCTATCTATCTATCTATCTATCTATCTATCTATCTATCTATCTATCTATCTATCTACGACTATCCTGTCTTTATATTTCTGTCTGTTTCTATCATATTTTTCTTTCTCTCTATCTCTCTCTCTCTTTCTCTTTATATATATATATATGGGGCCATATATATATATATATATATATATATATATGGGGCCTCTTTCAGGCGAACCATCATCAGCTTCCGTCTTCATTGCACAGAAGATTTTACACAATAAAGACGGAAGCTGATGATGGTTCGCCTGAAATAGGCCCATAATTCCGATGTACAATGAAATAACGTGTTTGCCTAATTTTTTCTTATATTTGCTCTATATGTATTTAAATACATATATATTTAGAGCTCTCTTAGAGAGTTATCCTACCACTTTATGTACAGGATACTCCTTTGGATTCTTCTATATCTACACCGCATGCTTATATATATATATATATATATATATAGTCATCCGCAGACAGATCTGTTTCACTGTATCACAGCTCATCAGTACGGTTAGACATCCGATTGCTTTTTAATCCGACCCAATTGGCGTCAGTCGGCAATTCTACCTCTGAGCTATGGGCGCTCGACAGGAGAAGGCAGACTTTTTAGCGTATGATATATCATATATATATATATATATATATATATATATATATATATATGATACATATATACATACATACATATATATATATATATATATATATATATATGATACAGCTATGGGCGCTCGGCAGAAGAAGGCAGACTTTTTAGCGTATGATGTATCATATATATATATATATATATATATATATATATATATATATATATATTTCTTAATGCTGTTTTATTCCCCAACCCTGGTTATGTTTGATGCACCAACTGCGTTTCCGTATTGCTAAAATGTTTTCATTCCGACACGGATGAAGAACTGTATTCTTTCCTTTTCGAATATATATCTATATTTCAAAGTACCGGGCAGATGATAATTATCTCATTCCCGGCTGTAACAATTAAAAAAATTTTAAAATCCTATAACATGCGCTGTTAGTTATTTCTAGGTTACGTTTGCATCCACGAATCATTTTAAACTCGCTGCATTTAGAACGCAAACCACTTGGTGAGTCATTTGCCTCAAATGCACACTCATCGTGCATCTGTGTCTGCCGATGCAAACACATAAATGCATTAGCGCTAAGACGCTATCTATCGCCGCTAATTTTCTTTTTCAGTTCTTCGGCGTTTTTAAATAAATTCAGATGTTTAAATATACACATTAAACAAACATTTAATGTGTACATCTGAATAGATATTTGCTTGAAGCTTTTGTCTTTAATATCCTGCAATTTAAAAAAAAATGTGGTTAGAATTTTATAAGAAAATAACCAGCAAAAATATTTCGAAAGAAAAGGCAAATGTTTCCGCTATCTTCCTGATGACCCGCATAAATTAAAATAATAATAATAATAATACAAACAGTCAGTTCAGTGTCATACGTGATACACGCTTTGGGCGATCATGTCTTGAAAGAGAGATGACTAAATGGGCAGAAGGTTATCTCGCAGTAGGTTGCCATTGCTTTCTGCGGTAGACTGGTTGCCAGCCAAGGCTGCAGAACCCAATCTCTCCTGTTATTTAATTCATAGCTAGAGAGGTATGAGATGTATTATATTATTAAGTAGTAATTAGTGTGGGATCAGCTTATTACTTCATAACAATAACAAACTGATCCCCCATTTTATGTCCAGTAGAACGCTCAAAAATGTTCCTAACTATTATATTCATATTTGAATCATAGCTTGAGGGGGAAGAAATGTATTATTCAGTAGTAATTCGTGGGGGATCAGTTTATTCCTTCATAACAATATAAAACTGACCCTACTTTACCCCCAGTAGAACCCTTAATCATGTTCCCAACTATTAAATTCAGTCATTCAATTAAGTGCCATACGTGATACATGCATTGGGTGATCATGTCTCGAAAGAGACATGACTGACTGGGCAGAAGGTTATCCTGCAGCATGTTCCCATTGATTTCTGCGGTAGACTGGTTGCCAGCCAAGGCTATAGAAACCAATCTGTTCTGTTATTTGACTCATAGCTATAGGATGAAGAGATGTTTTATATCATTTAGTAATTAGTGGGGGATCAGTTTTATATTGTTATGAAGTAATAAACTGAACCCCCACTTTATGACCAGTAGAAACATCAAACATGTTCCCAGTTATTATATTCAGTCAGTCAGTTAAGTGTCAAACGTGATATACGCTTTGGGCAATCATGTCTCGAAAGAGACATGACTGACTGGGCAAAAGATTATCACGCAGTAGGTTGCCATTGCTTTCTGCGGTAGACTGGTTGCCAGCCAAGGCTATAGAACCCAGTCTGTCCTGTAATTTAACCCATAACTGGAAGGAAGAGATGGATTAATAACTTTCCCAAGAGTATTTGTGTATAAGTGAATGCAAGGAATTCCAACCGGAATTCGAACTCGGCTCCCCGATTTGTCGTTCCGAGTCGATATTCACTGCATCACAACGCGCATAACCTACCTAATAAACAAACAAAAATGTTTAAAAAATTGTTATTATTATTATTATTTCTTTCTTTGATTGAGGCTGCATATTGTTCCGGAACCCAACCAAACACATATTGTCAGAAATGGCACCTTGATATTTTTCACTGATCATTTTTGTAAAAAAAAATAGACACTCCAATATCATACATATTTTACAAAGTTAAATCTCTTTGTAATATGTGCGCTGTACTTTTGAGTACATTTTTTTGTATTTCTTCAAGGCCTAAACTACCAGGAATCACTTCAATAAATCTACGAGAAGCCCAGGACTCCAACTCCAACTAAAACTATTGATGAATTTGTGTACTATATTTCTTAGGTCTCCATTTCTTATATTCTATATTGATTATTATTATTATTATTATTATTATTATTTCATTTTTCATTAAAATTGTATTTCTGCTATGGTCGCACTACCTACCAAGTTTACATATATTCATTTGGGGCAAGTATAGAAGGTTTATTATTATGTTGTCATTTTTCATCATATTTCGATTTCTGTTATCGTCGCACTACTTACCAATTTAGCGGGAAGACCTAAGGCAGGTCGTGTTGTGATGGTATGGCACCATTTCATGTTTTTATATCTCCTTTATCATGCCTAGCGTTACATAGACAAAATTCTCCTTTCTGTGTGGGCTGTACTTAATAAGACAATTTTTTGTATATCTCTTAAGCTGGGGTTTCAAGGGAATCTTTCAATGTATTGTTTTGTTCCATTTTTTATCATTCCAAGTGCACCTATTGTCACTGGTACTATTTTTTTTTTCAATTTCCACATTTTTTTTCTATTTCACTTTTCAGGTATTTATATTATTATTATTATTATTATTATTATTATTATTATTATTATTTTGTTGTCATTTTTCATCATAATTCGATTTCTGCTAAGGTCGCACTACCAAGTGTGCAGGAAGACCTAAGGCAGGACATAGTGAGTTGTTATGGATCCATTTCATGTTTTTTCTATTTCCCCTAACATCCCAAGCGTTACATAGACAAAGTTCTTCTTAGTGTGTGGACTGTACTTAACAAGACAATTTTTTGTATATCTCTTGAGCTGGGGTTTCCTGGGATTCTTTCAATGCGTTGTTTTGTTCCATTTTTTATCATTCCAAGTGCATTCACTATCACTGGTCCTATTTTTGTTTTCAATTTCCACATTTTTTCTATTTTAATTTCCAGGTCTTTATATTTGGACAGTTTTTCGAATTACTCGGTTGCTATGTTACAATATGCTGGATAATGTCCGGCCTATTTGCATCAATTTTTCTGTCTGTGTAGATGGTGTAATCCCATAGAATGGTGACATCTTCTATTTTGTAACCGGTGCTGGGTGATGTTCATACCAGTGTTTGTTTACATATTTTCCATAGTGTTTGCCCATTGTCCAGTGTAAATATTGCCCCTCTCTGTCGTGAGGATTTTTATATTCATTTGGGGTAAGTATAGAACATATATTATAATTATTATTATTGTCATTTTTCATGATATTTTGATTTCTGCTATGGTCGCACTACCAACCAAATCTGCGGGAAGACCTAAAGCAGGTGGTGGCGTGTTGTTATAGCTCCATTTCATGTTTTTTCTATCTCCCCTATCATCCCTAGCGTTACATAGACAAATTTCTCCTTAGTGTGTGGGCTGTACTTAACAAGACAATTTTTTGTATATCTCTTAAGCTGGGGTTTCCAGGGATTCTTTCAGTGTGTTGTTTTGTTCCATTTTTTATCATTCTAAGTGAACCTACTATCACTGGCACAACTCTTGTTTTCAATTTCCACATTTTTTCTATTTCAATTTCCAGGTCTTTATATTTTGAGTTTTTCGTATTCTTTGTTTGCTATGTTAAAATCCTCTGGACATGCCCAATCAATTCATAGGCACGTGTTTTTTCTGGTTTTTAACAATAATGTCCGGCCTATTTGCTTCAATTTCTCTGTCTGTGTAGATGGTGTAATCCTATAGAATGGTGACATCTTCTATTTCCGTAACCGGTGCTGGGTGATGCTCATACCAGTGTTTGTTTACATATTTTCCATAGTGTTTTCACATTGTTCACTGTTAATATTGCCCCAGTCTATCGTGACGATTTTTATATTCATTTGGGTCAAGTACAAAATATCCTGAGATTAGATGGTCTATTGTTTCTTGGTATTTATCACAGAACCTGCATTTTGAATCGACATTATTATGTATATTTGCCTGAAAGTTCTTTATTATTATTATTATTATTATTATTATAAGGGTTATATTTATTAGCTGAAGGTATTTGATTAGACATATGTTTTTTAAACAATGAAATTAACATCTTTTTTACGAATACAATGTTCATGCTGATATCGGATAAAAAAACATTAAATACTTAAAAGTCATCCGTGTGTGTATGGGTGTGGATATATCATACTGAAGAAGGAAATTCGAGAGATAAAAAAACAACAACAACAACAATAATAATAATGATGATGATGATGATGATAATGATATTGTAAAAGTAAAACCTTTAGATCACATAACGATAAAAATGTGAAAAAATGTGAAAAAATGTGATCAAATGTGAAAAAATGTGTTAAAATGTGAAAAAATGTGTTAAAATGTGAAAAATGTAATAAAATGTGATACAATGTTAAAAATGTGAAAAAAGTGATAAAATGTGAAAAAATGTGATAAAATGTTAAAAAATGTGATAAAATGTTAAAAAATGTGATAAAATGTGAAAAAATGTGATAAAATGTGAAAAGTCGATAATTTCGGACACCTCTGTCTTATTTCTAAGCAGGAAATATTTTTTTTATTATTTGGAGTCGGGATTATGAATAAAAATATGGAATATTGATTAATGAGTTCTGGTGATAATAAACGAGCTCGATGTGATTCTATCTGCTGACCAAGCATGTGAGCAACGATGTGTTGATGGAGAGGATGGAAACGGAAAGGAAATTGATACTTAACGCCAAAAAAAGTTAGTTAAAGTGTTCCTGGGACATGTAATGAGGAAGAAGAGCTTGGAGAATATGATACTCACAAGTCAGATAGAGTGAAAGTGAGACAGGTAAAATCAACGCGTAACAAACTTGATAGGCTTCAGCAAACGGATGGCAGAGTGGGTTTGAGAAGGGTAACAGGAGTGGTGCAGTGGATATCGGCTCGGAACGAGAAATCAAGGAATCGAGTTCGAATTTCAGTTGAATTTCCTGCATATATGCAAATACTATTGAGAAAGATATTGATACGTCTCTTCCCTCCAGCTATGGATTAACTAACATGACAGATTAGATTCTATAGCCTTGGCTGGCAACCAGTCTACCGCAGAAAGTAATGGCAACCTACTTCGGGATAATCTTCTGCCCAGTCAATCATGTCTCGAGAGAGACATGATCGCCCAAGCGTGTATCGCGCATAACACTTAAGTGACTGACTGAATAGAAGAAAGCGTGTTAAGAGCTACTAGGAACAGGAAGATGTGAAAGGCCATGATCGCCTACGTCCTAATGGGACACATTACATTGAAAATAAGATGTGTATTTAGCAGAAATATTTCTATTTTGCAACGGTAAATTTTCAGTGAATACCTAAAAGTTAGTACTTACACAAAATTAAGAGTTCTACAAAAATATCTATTTATTATCAGGTCGGTGCAAATGTTTTTGCCGATTTAAAATTTCATCTTGAAAATGAAAAACTGTGTTTTTGAAAATTTTTATTAATAAAAAAAACGACCTTTGCTCTCTATAACTTGATTCCATCTGTCAACGAGATTAATAATGCTTTGCTTGTAAAATTCTTTAGGTTTTGATGTGAAATATGAATCTAATTCCTGTTCAATCTCCTCTCGTGTTGTTAACCTAAGGCCATCTAAATAGTTTTGTAATCCTCGAAATAAGTGATAATCCGAGGGAGCAAGGCCAGGAGAATATGCAGGATGGGGCAAGATTGCACTTCTCATCACCTGTGACAAGCCTACCCCAAAATGGTGTCTGAAGGTGTTGTGAAAGCAGATTCGCAACAAGAAACACGTCGCAGGTTCACTGGAGAACATGGGTGAGAATATTGCAGAAAAATATGAATGATACTTTAATAATCTAAAAGAAAAAGTTATAAATCAATCATGGTGATATGTTTAAGTTATGCATTTAAAATGAATTACAACGATTTAAAATGCCCCTTTTACAAACAGGCAAAAACCTTTGCACCGACCTGATATTAATTGTATAAAATTTTTACTCTGCTATTTGATATTGGGCACTTGTATTACCAACTTATGCAATATTTTTTACTTATATATATATATAACGACACGGAAATTTCTATGTTTCGAGATAGATTCTCATCATCAGGCAATGTTGATGTTGGTTGTGCAGATGATCTCTGCTCTGATTAGTCGAAAGAAACCACACATGTAAATTTTATTTCTTCCCACATACATACACAGCAAATCAAAGGTTTTTGTCATTTAAATATAAGTCATCTGCACAACCAACATCAACATTGCCTGATGATGAGAATCTATCTCGAAACATAGAAATTTCCGTGTCGCAATGTACAATTAATTCATGACTATATAATTATATTAAGCTCTATAATACTCATTATATTGAGCACTGTCCATAATAAGATAAATGTCAGGGCACTCTTCACTTGGAATTATATATATATTGCTTCGAAGTGGTTTTCTATGCATCTATATTGAATTCTTTAACTTACTCAATATTTCTACGGCACGTCTAATAAACAACTGATTTCAAATGACCTCACATTAAAACAAAAAAATTAAAACAAAACACAAGTGTGTAAGGTCTACTGACCCCGAGTTCCACTCAACAGGACCTCTTCGACCTATCCATTAACACCGATTGTGCGTGACCTTTGTCTCATCTTGTGTTTGTATAAAAAAACGATATAATTATTTATTCATGTACGTATATCTATGTGTGCGTGCGTCTTTATGTGTCTGTGTGTTTACGGGTTATGTCATAAATTAAAAATATCAGTACTATGAAATTAAGGGAATGTCAAGGTTGTTAGATAAATTGTAATGCTTAATCAAAAAGAATCCAGTGTATATAGCAATAAAAATATTAACGGATTAAAAATGCCATTATTTGTTTTATATGTATATATATATATATATATATATGTGTGTGTGTGTGTGTGTGTGTGTTTGTGCGTGTGTGTGCGCGTGTATATAGGAGCATGTGATATATAAATTTTGTATAAGAGAACAATAAGTAATTGATTTGCAAAACTGAAAACTTATTCTATAATGCAAGGATTAAGTTCTAATTTGTCAATAAGTTACTCATTTTTGCTTTACACACACACACACACACAAAAGCGCGCGCGCGCACACACACACACACACACACACACATATATATATATATATATATATATATATATATAGTATCAGAAGTCCGATTTCTTAACAAATTTTGTACTTACTGAAATCTAAACCATAATACATACATACATACATATATATATATATATATATATATATATATATATATATATATTTTACAATTTCATGGTTAATACGTATGTTTGCCGCTGTGATTTTCAGGAACATTTTGAAGATTAATTGTTGTATCATTTGGGTCTGACGAGCCGTAAGGTCAGCGGCGAAATTTGTGTAACCCATAAAATTGTAGATTATCTCATTTTTTTTCTAAGTTATGTTACTCTGTTAAATTAAATAAATGAATTAAATATTGAGTTCTTTTGAGTTCGTCTCTATCGGAATTTATCTAATATTCTACTTATATATTCTATGTATATATGTAGTGACGTAAATTAATAAATATGCATATGAAGTTGCATATATGTATAGTATTATCATTCAGGTGTTAATAAAACAGTGCTCAATGTTTGAAAAGATCTGTATTATATATATATATATATATATATATATATATATGTTGTATTTATTGCCAAGTGGATAATTCTAAATGAAAATAGAATGGTTCTTTTGTTAATACTGCACAATAACATGTTCTGGTGTCCAGTTTTTGTGCTCATTGGCTGGCCGAAGCAAAGGCTTCCTGGCTGTCTTGTAAAATTTGTAAAGTAATTATAACAAAAGAATCATTCTATTTTTATTTAGTATTATCCGCTTGGCAAATAACACTAAGAAATGTAGAAATACATCAATTTTTAAAATTGGGGTTGCCTAATAATTATGGCCGCCATTATATATATATATATATATATATATATATATATATATATATGGGTTTTGGTAAATTATCGCCATTTAAATGTTTAATTTCGCGCATGCGCGTTGGTTATTCTTAATTTTTTTTTTCTGTCAAATGCTTAAATGCTCGATAAAGTAGGGAAAGTTAAGCACTGTCTGACTCATTCATACAACCAGAAATTTGGAATCAGCATGATACGCTGCTTTGTTATTAACGCCGGATCTCTAATCCAAACATTTCAGAGTGTCTGGATGTCAATCTAAGGACATTGCAGTGGAATTGAAAACAATTGGGTGATATATCCAGTCAACATCATGGTGTTCAGAGGGACCGCTACTTATGACGATGTTACGCCTTCATTCAGGGGCACAGACTCAACATGGAGGCTAACCTCAAAATCTGTGCTGAGGTAGTCCTGCCCTGGGTACTGGAAGACACAACATTACTGTGCAAAATTATCAAGACAAGAACTATTTTATCTTTTATGACGCATATTGACAGCAAACAAACAATTTAATTAAAGTAATTTTATTTGATTTACTCAACAAATGCTTTAACAAGAAAAATACATGTTACAAAATAAATTTAATATTTAGTAAAATAGCCTTTTGCTTTGATCACAGCCTTCATTCTGTTAGGCATTGACATCACAAGCTTCTTCAATGTATCTAATGCTATCTCCTGCCAAGCAACTTGTATTTGTTCCCAAAGTGTGTCTTGCGAAGTAACATTAGATTTATCAATTCGATAGGGGGGAATAAGAAAAAAGTCAGTCATATCCAAGGATAATAGAATAATGAGTAGTTTCAAAATAACTTGTTTTATAAAAAATAGAAAAAAATAAATATCATTTCTTTTTTATACATTTCTTTTACACCTGGTTTTAAATAATCAATATTTATTAGCAATTTACTTGGCTTTTCACCCTGTATTTGAATTTCAGTGAGGTTTTTAGGAAAATCACCCCTGGCCTAATAGTTTCGCCGATAGTGTGCAGAAGTGTTAGGACAGAGGGTGATTTTAAACTTTATTCTGATGCCTCATAAAAGATAAAATAGGTCTTGTCCTAATACTTTTGCACAGTATTGTATATCTGACAAGAGGACTCTGCACCATGCCACATAAGCAAGAGAACCCAGTCATGGTTGTCAGACAATTTCTGCGACCACATCACACCTTACATCTGGCCACCTAACTCCCTAGACTGCAACCCCCTTGACTAATATGTGTGGCGCGCACTTGAGCGAGGGACCAACAAAATTCTTTGCAATGCCAAAAAACAAACTGAAAGCAAGGATTATGACAGCACTCACCAACTTAAACAAGGAGACAGTTCATAAGAGATGCAGGAGATTCCGATGTCATCTGTAGGCCGTGGCCAATAACAATGACGATTTTATTGAATGATTATCCTTTTCAGCATTTCAAGATATTTTTTTCTATGATTTTCGTAAATATGTTTGTTAAAATCAAATGTCAGTGTTATTTGCTTTTAAATTTGTAATTTAGACAACAATACTTCTTTCGAACTTTGTATATATATATATATATATATATATATATATATATATATATATCCTTAAAAAGAGTAGACGTCATTTTGTTTTCCCAAACCCGAGGAACCTTTCAGCCAACACTTGTCAAGGGTTTCGTTGGCACAAAATTACAAAGGGGTAAAGAAGAGGACAAGACCAAAAAGGGAATACTTGCAATACTGGGAGAAAATGGAATTCAATCTGAGGTTGGAGACGCGGGTTGCGCAGCATGTCCCCACGAATATACATTTAGGCAATTCTCATAGGAATATAAGAACAACTCAAGCTGTGTTCGAGTCAGCAATCGGCCAACACCTGCTGGATAGTCAAGCTTGTGCCTCCTTTTATGAGGACAATTGGTTTTCTGTCCTGCACAGTGCTCGATCGGCATACCATTTACGTGTTTTGGAGGCCATTTGCCTAAAAATCTAGCAGCCGAGCCTGTGCAGGCAGAGAGAGCAGTTCCTGCGCTCCTTGCAATTACTGGCGAGTTTGTCAATGTAACATTTTTCTTTTTTTTTTCACTCTTGTGGAATTGTATGTTTACACCCTCCTCACATTTTAATATTTTTCAATAAATTTATTTTTAAATGAATTCCATCTTCTCCCAGTATTGCAAGTATTCCCCTTTTTGGTCTTGTCCTCTTCTTTACCCCTTTGTAATTTTGTGCCAACGAAACCCTTGACAAGTGTTGGCTGAAAGGTTCCTCGGGTTTGGGGAAACAAAATGACGTCTACTCTTTTTAAGGCTATTTTTTGTTTCTGTGGGTACAAATCTTTATATATATATATATATATATATATATATATATATATATATATGATATGAAATTCATTTTCAACAAATTTGTTGAATATTACCTGATGACGAAATAAAAGCCTAAAACTACGAAACATAGAAATTTTCGTGTTGCAATGTAAATTAAATCAATTTTAAATAAAAACAAATTAAAGTATTTTAGATTCTACGGTGTATGCTGTATTGAGCACTTTATTAAAAAGTATATTCCGGAGAAATCTGCATTCTAAACCTATTGGTTCTCTTGCTCTGTATATATATATATATATATATATATATATATATATATTTCCTAGGGGATTAAGATGATGTGCTCTGTTTTTCCGTTTTTGTATATCATATTGCTCGGGATAATATTTATTCAGCTCTCTGTATAGATCTCTCTTTTTAACAATTTATTTTGATATCATATATATATATATATATATATATATATATATATATATATATATATATACAGTATAACGCTCTACATTTGTATTGAGCACTCTTTATAAAAGTAAATGCATGAACAAAAACGTATATAAACCTAAGAGTTCAACAACTTAGTTACAATATATATATATATATATATATATATATATATATATATATCCAGATAACGAGGACCGAAGGTTTTATGATTTTGAGTTCCCTGGCATTCCTTGTCGCAATGTATTTTTAATTCATAATTATATATATATATATATATATATATATATATATATATATATATATATATATATATATTGTATCGAGGCAGCAGATAATTTTTTAAACTTATACTGTTAAATATAAGAGACAATGACTGTTTGTTATGTTTAATCATAAGCCGTTCTAAACATCGTATTTTGATTTCAGGTGAAAATGAAGAAAAAAATTCTCCAACATTTGGATAATTTTTTTACTAAGTTTGTTCTGAGCTTTCGGTTCACATTAGCCATCTTCAGAGAGGTTACAAACATCCACCATCAGTCATTGTTGCTTAGCAAAGTTTTATGTCAACACAAAAGAAAATCGTCGATGATGGTGGAGAATTTTTGTCTTTATTTTCACCTGAAATTAAAGCCAAAATACGATGTTTATAACGGCTCATGATTAAGCATAATACACATTCATTGTCTCTTATATTTAACAGCATATGTTTAGAATCTCTCTCTCTCTCTCTCTATATATATATATATATATAATGATTTCAAATAGCGATAGATAGATAGATAGATAGATAGAGAGAGAGATAGAGAGAGAGAGTATAATTTAGGAAGGGATGTATCATTTTAAAACCAACGAATATATGTATTTTATTTTATTTTTTTGAGATGTTTAATTCTTTCTATAGTGTGTCTCATTTTTCTGGTTTCCAGGGAGAATTTAGACGTTGGATATTTTTCATGCGTTTTCTGTTTCATAATCTTTTGCTTTTATGAAAGAGTTTATTTGTCTGTGTGTGTGAGTGGGTGAAGTTGCGTGTTAATGTTCGATAGTTCTGGACAATAGTTGTTCCATTTCTCCTCGGAACCTATTATAAGTTTGAATAAAAAAAATCAAATTAAATAAGAAAATCTTTAATAGAACATATTTTCATTACCCTATAACAAATCCTAAATATATCACCCGATTTGCACAATAAATTTCAACACCGTTTTTTCTACGAATCCAGTTATGCGTCTTCGTTCATTTTTCGTTTTTTTTGTTTTTTTTTTCTTTGTTTTGTTTTTTTGGTTATAATGTCCCTACTCACTGAAAATAAAAGATACTGCGAAACTGCTCTGCCTTTACACACACTGTCATACACGCACAAACATGTTAATATGCTTAAGCCTAAAGATATATAAGCATCTATAGTATATAAACAGAACAAGCGTTTCTCTTGCAACGCAGTTTGAATTAGAACTTGACAGTTTTAATAGTGTCCATCGAAGCCGTGTCCAGATAACTTATTTTAAAACTGTTCAGAATGGACACATCTCTGAATGATAAGCCATTCTCTAGTTCCCACTTCCAGAATTCTCAGCGTATATTGACGACTATTTGTCCGACGCTTTAAATACACAATACACAGGCCTGTTGACATTGCATACATATCCACTATCTATTGACTCTTGGTATCCAACCGATTTTTTCTCATTGCACACCCTCACTTTGGTGCACAGATAAACACGAATGAATGAGAACGGTCGAATACGATTCAACCACGTAGAGAATAACACATGCTGTCAACAGCAGCAAGCGTATACACACCACCACTTGCGTAAACACTACAGCCCTCTCTAGTTGTCTGCACATTCATTAGCGCTAACCATAAATACGCTTTCAACTGAGCTCTGAATATACGCAGCTACCCACCTCTCTCTCTCTCTCTCTTTGTGTCTTTTCTTTCTTGCTTTGAACAACTCCCACTTTCTTTCTACTACTTCTATATCCCCCACTCTCTTTGACTCACCCTCTGCAATACAACTGCATATCGACAGAATCGATATAGCAGAAGAGAAAGCTATCCTCAACTTTTATATATATCGTGGCAAAGGGACATCTCCTTACAAAAGAAAGAAAGAAAGAAAGAAAGAAAGAAAGAAAGAAAGAAAGAAAGAAAGAAAGAAAAAGCTAAACGTATCTAACACTGGGTTGATCAAAGCGGTCTTTTTGTTGGTGGTGCGTTCCAGAATATATTTTCAAGAGGATTAAAAAAGAAAGAAAGAAAGAAAGAAAGAAAGAAAGAAAGAATACGGATTCTTTTCCTTTTTGTCTTTTTTTTAAATACATCTTCGAAATTAAATTTCTTCCTTATTGGCACTTACTTCTTTTGGATTAAAACATCTTCTCTTCAATCGCAAGCTGCACCAAGTGCGCGTGTGTTGACGAATCTGTTATACATGTCTACAATCATCAGTGGCATAACATAAAGATGTGAAAGTGCGCGTATTGCTGAGTGTGTGTGTGTGTATGCGCGTATTGCTGAGTGTGTGTGTGTGTGTGTGTATGTGTGTTGAGGTTGCTATTTGTCTCTGATCCGTTCGTGTTTTGCGTTCGTCTCTTATTCTTTCCTTCTTCCGTTTTCGAATTCGTTCCATCTTTCATTCCCACTTCGTTCTGTAGTCATTTACTTGACGATTGCAGACAAGCGAATGAAAGGAGACGCTAACATACAAATAAAAACACCCCCACTCCAACAAATGTCTGGAGAGAATGAACAACTATTATAATATTACATATATATATATATATATAGAGCCACCGAATTAACACTGGCTCTGTTCGAAAAAATAAATCTCCGCAACCTTCGAGTAAAAAGCGAAAAAAAAAAAAAAAAAAAATTAGAAGAAGCCTGACAATCAAACATTACAGTTCAGAAATCCGTTCCAGAATAACCAACCGGAATCAGATTCAATAACAGCTCTGTATTGATATCTAAAACGGCTTCCACCTCTCCACCTCAATTTGAAAGCTGTAACTTACTTTAACTTAGTATACAGAAAAATAAATTTGGAACCGTAAAAAATCTATCGGTTAAATAAAAATTAAATACTATTACTATTAATAATCTAAATAATAAAAATCGCATTGAAAGTAGACAGAAACATATTTCTGTTATTGATTTCACAGAAATAATAATAAAGATAAAAACGTTAATCAATATTTTCTATGTTAATTAATTATTTTTAAACAATTTTAAACAAGGATCTTGTTTTTAAGAAGAGTACACAAAAACCAAAAATCCAATTCAAACAATAAAGGATAATTATCATTTAAAAAGTAAAATTGTTGGTTTTTAAAAAATAGTTTTAAAAAGAAAGAGAGAAGCAAAGAAACCAGGGACCTGTCATTGTTGGTGACAATCCAGTCACATTTTTTTTTTTTTAATGTGACGACCATCCTCTCTTGTGTTGCTGATCGAACCAAGAACGTGCGTCGGTGTTGCTGGCTAGGGAAGTTGTGCGGCCGAACGGTCTTGCTGGTCGTTGTCTTACGTTACTTCAGTGATGGTCGTCACAACATAGTAGTAGTAGTAGCGTCAGCGCATTAAAACACGACGACGACCACGGGTGCTGCTTACGATACGGTTTCGTGGTGTTACTCGCCGCGGCGTTACACACACAAAAAAAAGTCTTCGTGTTGAAGGTCCTTGTTGTTTGGTACTATACTGATATATTCTTGTTATTGGGCTCGGTGCGTGACAAATACCAGCAGAGGTGGTGCCCGTTGTGTGTATGGTGTGTTTTTGTTATTGTAGTTCTTGTTATTGTTGCTTCTGCTGTTGCGGCGTTGGTGGTGGAGGCGGCGGCGGCGGCGGTGGTGGTGTGTGTGAGTGTGTGTTGCAAAGGATAAGGTGCCACCCTCGGGTTGTTGCTCTGGATACCACGGCTTCGGTGCACATGTTTGCTTATACTAACTAACCGCTTTTTGGAGTTTTTTCGGCCCTACACAATTATGTCTGCTAAACTCTCCTTGGCTATCATCCTTTACATCGCATTGAGGAATATACAGTACACAATAGGTAAGTACTAGAAAATCCTCTTTTTTTTTCATTCTTTTATCTCTTTAAAAAGGCTACTTGTGAACATTATTATTATTATTATTATTAACAATAATGATAAAAAACAATGAACAGTCTTTTTCAGAAACTCTTACAGTTACCTGTTCTGTGGCGGGTCACGTTATATATATATATATATATATATATATATATATATATATATATATATATATTTTACCTTTTTATTTTTACATCGAATATTTGTCATTGCTGGCTTTGCCCTGTAACCCTTTCAAGCAAACAGAAGATTCACCAGCTGTTTATGATAGAACATTAGACGAAAAAAGAAATAGATGGACACATATATGGAACGTCAACACAGTCGTTAGATCCTAATTCAAGCAAATTTTTTATCATTTCCACACAGGGAGTTGATAAAGATATAACCACATTTTGGAGGCTGAAAAGTATTAATTCTTAATAAAAAAAAATCCCGAAAAAAAACGGTAAAATAAAAGTAGAGCTACTCTTAAACAAACAGATCTGTATATTCTTCTAAAATATATTGAGAAATCGAACAATTTGACATTGTTTAGAGAATAGATAATATTTAGCGGACAAGCGCATTGATGGAATGAAAACTAATTTTTCTATTTCAGTTTTAGACTTAACTAAGCAGACAGTTAATGAAATGTTTGGCTAGTTTAATAAAGATTATACTCGTAGTGGTAATTGTACTACGAATATTATTACTACGGCAGTGAGTATCGTTACTACTACTACTATTAATAATAATAATAATAATAATAATAATAATAAATACGATGTCGTAAAATTCTTATTTTCTACTTCCAGTCTGTGAGTAAAATATTATTGAGAATTTTTCTTATTTTAATATCTCTCTGTTTGAAATATGACCGAAGCACAAACTGTAAACGGTTCCTCACCGGCTGACTTGCGATAAACCCGTGTGTTCTCATAATAGTTATTTATTTATTTATTCTTGAATAAAATTCAGTTTTAGTCCAGATGCATGATATGGGATGATGTTTAATGCAATAACACACGCCACAACAGGCGCTCTGAAGATAGAACAACAGAATTGAAGAAATCAGTTTTCCAAAAAGCGGGCATCAGCACTCATTTCTAAATGTGCCTCCTAATAAAACGCTTCTTGAAAAGTAAACGTTGTTTCCTCACAATATTTTGAACGATCTTTTCTATAGAAAGCAACTGGTATTTTTTTTCTCCAGGGTTTTCTTTTGGTAATTCTTTCCGTCCAACAAGTATCCTAAACATATATTCTGTTTATCTATCTAAACATCGACAATACACAAAGAGTTGGTGCTTTAATAAGCAACCCCAGTACGATAAAATTGCGGGTATATTTAACAAAACAAACCGATTTTTACAAGCCATGAGTACTTCAACGTGCTACTGCATATATTTACACATATACGCATTCTAGTCTTATGTGAGGTGATGTCTTTCGCCGCCATATTCGGCGTGAGATTTTTATTCTTAATTTTTAAATAAACTTAGCACGTTGATTTTTTTTAAATATATTTAGACTACTTGTACCTGGAACTTCTACAAACCTTACAATAATGTTTTGTTTGTTTTTTCTTTTTTCATATTTCCTCGAAAATTTGTCCGAGTCTTCATTCAGTCCCAGTACGAATCAGAAGTTAAAACGCAAACACGAGGGAAACGTCTTTTCACAGGCACTTGTTTTGACGCACATACACACACCCCGTATGAGTATAAGAAGTTGTAATACACCACTCTCACACGCATGCATTCCTCCACTGCAATAGTTACGTTTGAGTTATAAGTGCTGAAATGTTGCAGCATCCACTGCACTGAAAGGGAGGCTAGGGAGTCGAGGCCCCCCCCACCACCACTTTTTGCCAAAACTGAAAAGAAAATTTCATTTCGTGGTTTCAATCTATAACGGTATTACTGAGCTGATCAGTATCATATGTCTAAAACAATTATTATCAATAATGTTTAAAAATATATGATAAAACATCACTTTTTTTTCGCTATTTTTGCTTGATACGTGAACTACTAAAACTTTTATATCAGTAATATGTAAGCAAAAAGAAAAAAAAAACAGTTTATTTAAATTCAAAACAAAAAAATATGTTTATAGTGTGATGACAAGTCGAAAAAAAATGTTCATTCGAAGAGAGGATCAAATAAAGAATTTTGAACCGGAAATAAGTAAAAGTTAATATTTGATTTAGCACCTTCGCTTTTAACATCTGATTTTTTCCCTGTCTCTTTACAATATGCAGTGCCCTCTTTGTTTTCTGTTCAAATAAATATTTACATGTGAAAATTGTTTGATACACAAAATACTTACAACTAATAATTATGTTCAAGCGGAATAAATCTATTTAAACATACACTATAGGCAAGTGCTAAGAACACTGTTAATAGCCATAATTTTTAAGCTAGTAATTTACAAGAAAAAAATAAGGTTTCAAAAAAGAACTCACTTGTTTTTCGACATTTAAAAATCCGTCTCCGAAAATCTTAAATATCTAAGCCATGGGCGATAACATTAAGTGATTATATGATATTATATCGTATACTTATATACATACATAACAATGGCTGGCTACTCATATTCGAGAGTACCCGTCTACTAGAGTAGCCAGCTAATTCTCATTGCAGGTGCCTGCTCAGGCACAATTTTGTTTGTTCAACACCCTCTGAGTCCACCTGTGGTTTATACTGCGGCTATACTTGGCGGACCTTAGTTACAGTTTTTTGGAGAGAACGCGTGATCTATTGTGAACAACTGTCTGAACAAGACCAGGACGCTCAAACTCTCGGTCACGATGATTTGTGACTTCGAGCTAACACAACCATCGACGACTCTTCAAAGGAAGCCGTCTACCTAAATTTACTCACAAGGCTTACGTCAACTCGTGGTATGGTTTTCGGACACTTTACGAAGGTACCGCACACCGGGATCGCCTACTCCAGAAAGACAAATCGGTCATGGTGAGATTTGAACCCGGACTTCATGGTCACAAAGCGAACGGCACACACACACACACACACACACACACACACACACACACACACACACACACATATATATATATATATATATATATAGCGTGTGCCTGTGTTGAAATGAAGATATTTTATTTAGCAAGAATAATATAGAGGAAATTGAATTGTATGACAAAGTGAAAAAAAACAAAACAATTTGATGCGTTTCGACCTTCAGGACATCATCAGACTGAATTTGTTATGTTGGTACGACAACACAAGCATACAAATTCATTCACGGTCTTTTTCTTTTTCTTTCCATCACTTACGTTTGTAGGAATTACACACTGCAATATTAGAAAATCTGCCAGGAATGGTGAAACGTTGCAAGAGTCAGGGCGGAAGAAATTCTAATATCGCAGTGTGGAATACCTACAAACATAAATGACGGAAAGAAATCTAAATTTCCGAGCACCCCTCAATTTGCGCGCATGTACAGTCGAACCAACATGACAAATCCGGTCCAATGATGTTCTGAAGAGCGAAACGTGTCACAATTAAACTTTTTCTACTCTGCCATACAATTTTTCTACATATATATGTATAAATATACATGCAAATTGAAGCTTTTTTAACTGACAGATATTTGGCGTTATATACATTATTTACATTCGTACTACTAACTGCGTGTTTGTTGTCATTGTCACAATGCTTCAACCGTTGTTCTCTCCAGCCTTCTTCAAGTGCCTTTTAGATTAGTTAAGCTTCAGGAATTATCACAATAGCCAAGAGGATTAAATCATTAGCTCATGAATTTGGTAATATAGTAAATAAATTAAGGATTGAATAAAGAGTTAATTTCAAAATGCCCTTGAGGTTACCCAGATCGACAAACACCTGAAGAAAGCTAGTTTTTAAATAGTCGAAAGGTTTCGACAGCATAAAGAAAAATGAGGTAATAGTTTGGATGTCAATAATGATAACTCGTGAAATGATAAACTCAGATTATGAAATTAGGAATATCTCGTCTTGCTCAATTTAATATTACTTAGTAATTGCTTACAGTTTTCACTTAGTCTGAGTCTGTAATATCCGATAAAAATCGCAGGTATCGTTCTTAGGCCGGTCTGTAGAGTCTCGGAAACGAGACTAGCATTTACTGAGCAGTACTAAAGAAAGAGATACACATTAACTTGAACAATAGAACCTACTCTTATAGACTGAAAAATGTTCATCCTGTAGATGAAATATAGGGCTCAGTTCGAAATTTCACGTAGGTTACTCGGATTAACTGATATCTGAAGAAGTCCGAAGGGCTCACAAGGCGAAACGTTGTGATAAAAAAGAGAAATATGAGGACACTAGACAGAATGTAAATACTGAAAATTTTTCTCAGCCAAGAAATTCAGACAATATATATATATATATATATATATATATATATATATATATATGTGTGTGTGTGTGTGTGTATTTGTGTTTTAGTAGTAAGAAGAAGCAATGAAATAACAATCTAACTTTCGTAGCATTAACTTTTTAAAAGTGTCTGACACATAGTAGAGCAACATTTGCAGTAATAATTTTATTATTCGAATTTATAATAAAAATATTTCTTTCACCGCTACACAAGAGCTGTCGTGTTTCAGTACTATTACTAGTATCTCATCAGGTGGTATACGTTTGGAAGAGCCAGGAAATTATATATATATATATATATATAAACTTATTTATAAATGGAACTTTGTCTCTGTGTGTGTGTGTGTGTGTGTGTGTGTGTGTGTGTGTGTATCCGTTACCTATAGACTCCGAAACGGCTGAACCGATTTTCTTGAAAATTTACACAGTTGTCTATAAGCGTCTGCGAGTGTTCTTGGCTAGGTTTTGTGTCAAGGTACCTCCGATAAATATCGAAAATCGAAAAAATCGTGTTATAGAAGGAGTGGTATGATTTTAATCAAATTTGATACATTCATAGACAAAGACATAAGAAACGATATTCAGAAGTTTCAAGGTTGCAGTTCTTACAAGAGTGCAAAAAATCGATAATATATATATATATAAAAGGCAAAATTTTTGTGTGTGTGTCTGTTTATATGTCAGTATGTCCTTTATACAACTCCCCATTTTTTACCCGATTCTCACCAAACTTCACGCAAATATTCTTTAACTTGAATCTGAGCTCCAGGACCATGGATTAATTTTAAAGCATTCATTACACCCGAGCAACGCCTGGCTATACTGCTAGTATATATATATATATATATATATATATATATAGATATATATATATATGCGATTGGTAAATTGTCGCAATTATTATATTAGGTGCGATTGGCAAATTGTCGCAATTATGTTATTATTTCAAATATTCTTTAGGCTGAGTCTGAGCTCCAGGACCATGGATTAGTTTTAAAGCTTTCATTGCATCCGAGCAACGCCGGGCTATACTGCTAGTATATATATGTAAACCAAATGTTCTCTTATCCCAAAAATTATAATAGAAAGGGAAAATTAGAAAAAAAAAATATATATATAGTCTTGAGTTGTGATAGTGTTTAGCGCCAAGATTGTTTTGTTTTTTAGTAGTTGTAACTGATAAAGGATGTGCGTTGTGGTGTACTGGATATCGGCTCGGAACGATAAACCGGGGAGCCGAGTTTGAAATCCAGCTGAATTCATTGCATTCACTTACGCGCAAATACTCTTGGGAAAGGTATTAATCCGACTAATCCTTCCAGTTATGGGTTAAATAACAGGACAGATTGGGTTCTACCGCAAAAAGCAATGACAGTCTACTGCGGGATAATCTTCTGCCCAGTCTTTCGAGACATGATCGCCCTAGCGTGTATCACGTATGGCACTTAACTGACTCAATGAATATAATAGTTGAAAACATAATTAAATTTTCTACTGAGCATAAAGTAGGGGATCAGTTTTATATTGTTATGAAGTAATAAACTGATCTCCCACTAATTATATTTAATACTATAATGTAATATAATCTATCTCATCTCCCTCCAGCTATGAGTTAAATGCCAAGACATATTGGGTTCTATAGCCTTGGATGGCAACCAGTCTACTTCAGAATGCAATGGCAACCTACTGCGGGATAATCGTCTGTCCAGTCAGTCATGTCTCTTTCGAGACATGATCGCCCAAACGTGTATCACTTATGGCACTTAACTGACTGACTGATCAAAAGTTATTTTGGCAAGCATTTTTTTAAATTTTTAAATTTTTTTTATCGTAAAGTGCTCGATATCGGAGTAGCGCAGCGATAAAGCGTTTCTAGGATTAATGCAGAGAAGTCTGAGCAGGTTCATGCCGACTTCGAAGTTTCGTGAGGACACCGTTATGATGTCGTCACTCGTCAGGGCTAACTTTTAAATATCGATATTAAAAACGATATCATAACGGTGTCCTCACGAACCTTCTCAGTTAAGTGACAAACTTCTCCGCATACGTCTATAAATACATATATCGGATTACTTCTTTATATACGTATATATACATGGTCGGCGGCTGCTGGAGACAGGGTATTGCACATACTAACACACGTTGTATGTTAATATATATATATATATATATATATATATATATATATATATATATATATGTTAGAGTTTTCGTTTTGTTTTGTTTTTCTTTCCGATGAGTATTTGACTTTTTGTTCATGTACTTCGTTTGTTTCTTTTTTTACTAACCCCTTTTTTCCCTCCGAGTTCGTTCTCGGTGGGTTGTACAAGGCGATTTAAATTATAGCTTAATTAGTAATAGTTAGTTAGTTACTATTACTGTTACTATTGGTATTGCAATTACTATTATTATTATTATTATTATATGTGTATTTTGGCAGCATTTTTTCATTAATGCAGGTTTCATTGAATAATATAGACAAGTTTTGTTTATTAATTTTGTGTAGGATCCGTTTATACTGATATACTTGATGGTGAAAGACAACAAAAATCACAGTAATTGTTGATTGGATGTGAGCCGAAACCTTAGACCCGCTAAAAAAATCAACAATTATTGTGATTTTTTGTTGTCTTTCAACGATATCACCATCAAGTATATCAGACGGTATGAACGGATCCTACACAAAATTAATAGACAAAACTTGTCTATATTATTCAATGAAACCTGCATATATATATTTATTCCAAATTTTATTTCATTTCGGATATTTTCTTGCCGGTACATAATTATGTTATACCCATTAAAACAATTCTTCCTTCCTAAGGCAAGGTTGAATATTGAGAAAGAAAAAAGACTTGTTGGCTTTTTTTTTTCGATTTACCCCTCCGGTAAATATAACTTTTTGTCCCACTTTTTTCTTTTGCACTTTGATTAAAAAATGTCTTTTATTTTATTTTATTTTTTCTGCTTTTCCTTTAATTCTCCTCATCTTCACAATGACATTCGTTCTAATTAACTATATGTGTTTCAGAAATATAGTACACATATATTCTAACCGGCTGTAGTTTAAGCGAGCATTTAGTGCTGTGTATATATATATATATTTTAATCATATCACCCCAAGCAAGGCGATAACGCCACTGATGCGCAGGGGGCTACGTAAGGATAAAAGAATGGAAAAGAGAAAGCCGGAAACCACATCGTAAACAGGGAACAAGGGATGAGCCTTTTCACCTGTTCAATAGATGTGGGTGGATTGTGAACCAGGCGATAGTTTAGTCTATCTACTCCAATTGTAAAAAAAAAAAAGAAAAAAAAGAAAAGGGTGAAAAGATTGGAAAAGAGAAAACCGGAAACCACACCCTAAACAGGAAACAAGGGATGAGCCTCTTCACTTGTTCAAAAGATGCGAGTGGAGTGTGAACCGGGCGATAGTTTAGTCTATCTACTCCAATTGAAAAAATAAATAAAAAAAGAAAAGAGTGAAAAGACTGGAAAAGTGAAAACCGGAAACCGCATATATTGATAATTGTGAGAATTTTTCTTAAGTAGGGTGTTTAATCTATTGGAACGTGGGACAGACACTACGATGCCATTACTAAATATAAATACTTTCTAGTGAACCACATTTATGCAATTAAATTATTAAACTGAAGCTTTTAGTTAAAAACAATACACTCAAAAGGTTTTAAAAAATGAAAGGCTTATAAAACTTTCTTTCTACGCCTAATTCTGCTTTTACGTCTTGATTCTTCTTTCATTCGGGATTCAAATCGGTCAATGCTGTCTTCGTTTACACGTGTAAACGACTGAATAAAAATACAAAATAAGCTAGTTTATTAAATCTGCCTTTATTTGTAACAACTATTTCCTTTTCTATCCTTCTCATCTGGTTTCGTCGTTCTGCATAAAAATATTCCCCTTGTTTTAAGTTATGAAACAGTGTAGAAGATTTTGTCTGGTAGAAGTTTAATTTGCTGTTATTTCCTATTACGAAGCAACTATATATAGAAGAACTGGGTGGATTCAGGCAGAAATAATCGCAGATGCTTTTAAAACAGTCAAGTGGGGAGTGCAGGGTCTTCAGATGGAAAACGTTTAATTAGATTTCCTTAATTAAACATCGAAAATTCCAAATTGATCGAAATGTGTTGAATTTGTGCACTTTGAAAGAAGGACGATGAAGATAAACGCTGGTGAATAAATTATATTTTCAGAGAGAGAAGGGACAAATATAAATTAAATTCAATTAAAAAGATAAATGATGAACTAAAAAGGGTCAATCAAAAAAAGAAAAAAAAACAAATTTCAAGATCCAACCCTCTTAATAAGAAGTATATCTCAACACATGATTGATTTGTTTTTTACGGATTATCGACGATTTGCAGGTTATTTAAAGCCAGCAAATATTTTAGATTGTAATAAGTTTTTGGGGATAATGATTTAATGATACAAGTTATACTAATTAACCCATAGCTTAGAAAGAAGAGATAGATTCATAATTTTGATAATTTTGGTAAGTGACTCTATTAAACCCGACTGGATTTGAGTCTCGGCTCTACCAATTTCCAATCCCAAGTCTGTTATTAGCATGAAAGGACGCAATGTCTGCCTAGAAAATATTCTCGGTGCCATTTTACGAACAACCTGATTCACTGATACAAAGCTGGATAGATTTATACATTCATGTTGTTTAATCCAAATCCTGTTCTTACCATTCAAAACGAAACTGACACTCCTCAGAGAAGTCAAAGATTTTTTTCCTGTTTTCTATTGTCCAATTTTTGCGAGCCTTGGCAAATTGTAGCTTCAGTTTCATATTATAGGAGTGACATCCGGCGTGGTTTTCCGCCATAAGGTTCGATGTGCTTCGCGTTTCTAGAGGCTGTTCTGGAGAATGGTTATTCGAACTACTATATCGCATTTTCATCATCTCAAACTAATCTGGCTATTCCACAATGACATCTTTCAGAAAAGAATTTCCACTCATAGAATTGCTACTCACTGGAATTTTTCTTTCATTCTGACCCTACACTTTGCAGCCTAGAGTTGGTTTCACATAAAAAATACTTGTAGATAAACAGTTTTTTTAAATACTCAGGCACGTAGTGCTGTCAAAAGTGACCGCTTCACGTTTAAAGTCAATATACAAGGATCTTGAAATTAAGAAAAAAGAAATCTTAAAATTACTGTCATATTTATAGTAATTGAAGGTCTTGGTATAATAAAAAGTACTGGTAAGAACGCTATCAAGATTCATAGCAGATTCCTTTGAGATACCAAAAATTACTGTGTTGAGTTTTATCAATATAAAGAAAATATAATCAGTGTAAACGTTAAGTATCACTTAACATCAGAATTTGTTCAAACGGAATGTATATATATATATATTAACTTGTTTTAAGCTAGGTCTAATGACCCGTTAAAAATGGTAGTCAGCAGAAAGCGGAAAGTAAAATATGATGATAATAATAATAATAATAATAATGCTTTATTCTTACAGCGCAAGACCAAAGTCTTTTCACTAAGAACTTTCAGGCAAATATTATACATAATAATGTGGATCCAAAATGCAGGTTCTGTGATAAACAACAAGAAACAATAGGCCATCTAATCTCAGGATGTTCTGTACTTGCCCCAAATGAATATAAAAATAGTCACGATAGAGTGGGGCAATATTTGCATCGGACAATGCGCAAACACTAAGTGAAATATGTAAACAAACACTGGTATGAACATCACCGAGCAACGGTTACAGAAATAGAAGATGTCACCATTCTTTGGGATTACACCATCTACACAGACAGCAAAATTGAAGCAAATAGGCCGGACATTATTTTTCAAAACCAGAAAGAAAAATCTTGCCTATTAATTGATATCGCTTGTCCAGCGCAAAAGAAAATGTGGAAATTGAAACAAGTATCATACCAGTGATAGTGGGTGATTTTACTGATAAAAAATAGAACAAGAAAAAAAAAATTGAAAGAGTCCCTGGAAACCCCAGCTTAAGAGATATACAAAAAACTGTCTTGTTAAGTGCAGCCCACACACTAAGGAGAGCTTTGTCTACGTAATGCTAGTGATGTTAGGGAGATATGAAAAAACATGAAATGGGGCCATAGCAACACACCACGAACTGCCTTAAGTCTTCCGACTGACTAAGTAGATAGAGCGACCATCGCAGAAATTGAATTATAATGAAAAATGACAGAATAATAAAAGCCTTATCATTATATTTAATAAACTGGAAATTAAATTTACCATCAAAAGTTTACATGGATTTTTTTTTCAAAACAGTGAAAATGGAGTGAGAATTTTGTTTTAATTGTAGAGTAAAGGTGATATAAAATGATTTATTATTATTATTATTATTATTATTATTATTATTATTGCATTTGATTTCTGTTGTATAACATTTTGTTCCGGGTCCTAACTAGAGACCGAAGCTCAGAAATGGATTCATTTCCACTGATCATTTTTTTTTAAAAAAAAGAACCAATAAGATCACAGACATATTACATAGATAAAGCTCTTTGTATTGTGTGAGCTGCACTTGGGTGCAGCCTTTGAGATTTCACTCGCTCGATCTAAAAATTTAATTGGGCGATTAAAGTTTATTGCTGTACTCGCCCGCGGTCGATTAAAAATCTCGCAATGAAACGTGTCCGTTCAAATATAGAAAAAGAAAATCTGATTCCTTTTACAACCCAAAAGTATGCCATTGAAGATTCACAAGAAATGACCTACAATGACATTATTGAACTCTTGGCTTTTGTCGTCCCGGTTAGTGAAAACATTCATTTAATTAACGCTTCCAGAGTGGAGATTAAAGACGATCACAACAGCATATTATGATGTTAAAAGGGCTCAAACTTAATAAAAACAAAGGTTTATCATCAAAATGTTTATGCTATGATTAAGAGAAAAGATCAAATTTTGTTGTTATTATTTTAAGAAAAAATTTAAATCCTTTCTTACACATTCGAAACTTTAATTAAAATTTCATTTTTTCTGTTTCCGTCAATGCTTACGTAAGGTGACTATTAAGAAAATGGAATCGGCCGAGTAAAATGATTTTGGGGCGAGTAAATTTTCACTCGCTCTCGACCGCCGGTCTAGTGATTTCTTTTTCAAATCTCAAAGGCTGCTTGGGTGTATAATTGTTGTATTTATTTAAGGCATTGTCTACCAGGCATTCCTTCAATGAATCTATCGGAATATTTTTTAGTCAATCCGAGGGCTCCAAATATCACTGAAATTACTGATGTCCTCCTGTACCACATTTCTTAGATTTCTATTACAAGATTATTGTATTTTCATTTATGTTTTTAGATCTTCAATGATACGTTACAATCTGCAGCGACTGCCAAGTCAATAAGAAAGTACATTTTCTTCTTTTGGTATTTTTTTTTATAATCGTGTCGCCCCAAACAAGGCATTTTACTGCCACTGTTGTGCAGGGGGTTAAGTAGAAGGAATGTTATGAGAAGGAGTGAGAGGTTGCAGGACGTGTCAGGAAGAGAGTAGAAGGAAGAGAATACTGATGAGAGGTGGGTGGACGAAGAAAAAAGTATGAGAGAGAGAGAGGATGTAAGTTAGTGAGACAGGAGATGACTATTGACTTTACATTTAAATTCTTGGAGATTATAGCTGTCGGGAAAGCAAATATGCACAGGAAGGAAATGCGAGAAAAGAAGCTGATGGAGTAGAATTTGCGTTTACAATTTATTGGTTTCACAGTAAAAGCGTGGGACCTAGTTGCTAATCTTGTGGCTCGGGGAAATTCATATATAGGGGGTACCAGTGAGCTAAGTTCATCGGAGCAGAAAGTATTTGTAGAAGAAACACAGGGAAGCCACACTGCGTCGGTGAAAAAGTGACTGTATCCTAGCTGCCAAGTCGGGATCGATCACATTACAGATTCTCCGCTGGATTTGGTCGAGGACCCCTAAGTGGATAGCAGGAGCACCGGACCTGATATGGCAGCAATGCACGGGCGGGGCGTAGATTTGTATATCGAGATGTCTCAGAGATTAGCTTTGATTGTTCTGCCTGTTTGTAGTGTAAAGTCCCATAAATTTTTTAAGCTCACATATATACCTATGTAACATCGGAACTTTTACATTTATCTTACAGTCTTAGATCTTACTCGGACCTTATTCACTCATTAACTTAAGAATTATAAAGCATCATAAAAATATATAGCAAAACCATGAAAATTTCACCAGTACTACTCGTTATTATTATTATTATTATTATTATTAGGAGTAGTAGTAGTATTTTTTTCGGTGTTACGATCAGTTGATTTTAAGTAAGGTCTCACCCCACAATAAAGCATATTTACAACCAGGCCAATGAAACTGATATCAAAATGAAATAAATTGATTTCTTTACAAACGCTGGTGTTCCTCAAGGCTCTATCCGAGGCCCGATGCTCTTCCTTATTTTCATAACTGATCTCCCAGACGAGATCAAGTGCCAAGCAGGCATTTACGCAGATGATACCACAATTTACTCCTGCATCAGTAAGAAACCCGGAGTGGCAGACAAACATAATCTCTCTGCTGATCTTGAGAGGGATCTACATTCTGTGATGAATTGAGGTCAGAAGTGGCTTGTAAATTTCAATGCGTCTAAGACCAAGCTGCTGTCTGTCCATCACTACAGGCAATCTTTCCTGCCTTTCATAAGCATGTACCAAGCAAGCCTCCCTGAGAGCAATACACTACGCCTCCTCGGCCTTACTCTCTCTTCCAATCTCAAGTTGAACCACTACATTGAGTCAATAGCTGAATCCACTGCTCGGGAGGTTGAGTCACTGTTTGGGCCAGAATGTTTTTTTCTGCCTGAATCCATCCTGCATATATACAAATCAACCATTCGTCCGTGCATGGAGTACTGCTGCCATATATGGTCAGGCGCCCCTGCTGTTCATCTCAGTGTTCCTGACAGGCTCCAGCCACTTGCCCACCAACGGGATGTAAGTTCCCTTTGTCTGTTCTATAAATACTTTCATGACTTCTTCTCCAAAGAACTTAAGTCACTGGTGCCTCTGCAACAGGTGTTTACTCGTGCAACCAGACTCACTCATTCACAGTTAGATCAACCAAATACAAACAGCAGTTCTACTCCTGCAGCTTCTTTTCTCGCACTTCTCGCCTGTGGAACTCGCTTTCATATTCTTGCTTTCCTGACGTCTACAACCTCCAGGAATTTAAATGCAATGTCAATACTCATCTCTTAACTACTTGACTCTAGTTCTTTCTTCACCACCCTGTATATCCTTTCCATTTTCTCCACCTTTGCAAATGTCATCACACCTGTATACCCATCTTTCTCTTGCTCCTTTCTAACCGGTTCGTCTTTCTCTTCACTATCTTCTATCTAATCTTTTAACTACTATGTAGCCCCCTGCACATTAGTGGCGTTACCGCCTTGCTCGGGGTGATATGATTAAAAAATATTAAGAGTGGTTGATTTTTAAGTAAAATCTCACTCCCTATAAAGCAGTTGAGTACGATATAGAACAAGGAACCTGGTGCCAAAATGAAAATTATTTTCAATATTATGATCTATTGATATTTAAGTAAAATATCATCCATATCAAGCATGTTCAGAACGAGATAGGCCAATGAAACTTGTATCAAAATTAAGTAAATTGATTTTTTTTTTCAGATTTACGATCTGTTGATTTTTAAGTAAAATCTCACCCCCTAAAATCATTTTTAGAACGAGATATGACAATAAAACCAGTATCAAAATTAAGCAAATTGATTTAATTTTCAATATTCCGATTGGTTGATTTTTAAGTAAAATCTCACCCCCTATAAAACATGTTTAGGACGAGGTACGCCAATGAAAATGCTATTAAAATGAAGTAAATTGATTTTTTTTAACATTATGATTTATTGATTTTTAAGTTAAATGTCATCCCTATAAAGCTTGTCTAGAACGAGATATGCCAATAAAACGAGATATGCAAAATAAAGTAAATTGATTTCTTTTCAATATTATGAACGGTTGAATTTTAAGTAAAATCTCACCCCTTATAAAACATGTTTAGAACGAAATAGAACAATGAAACTGGTATCAAAATGAAGTAAATTGATTTCTTTTCAATATTATGAACGGTTGAATTTTAAGTAAAATCTCACCCCTTATAAAACATGTTTAGAACGAAATAGAACAATGAAACTGGTATCAAAATGAAGTAAATGAATTTCTTTTCCAAATTACGATCCATTGATTTCAAGTAAAAATATTCCCACCCCCATGAATCAAATTACCAACCACTTCGGATAATGAATCTGATTTCAAAATAAAGCAATAATTTTGGAAAATTTAGAAACAATTTTTGATAGATAAAGTATATTTAAATTCGATAAAATAAAGAAGGTGGTCTATTTAAATTCCGACAATTGACTGATGTGCGTTGTGGTGCAGTAGACATCGGCTGGGAACGATAAATCTAGGAGTCGAGTTCGAATTCCAGTTGAATTCTTTGCCTTCACTTACGCGCAAATTCCTTTGGGAAAGGTATTAATTCATCATTTCGCTCCAGTTATGGGTTAAATAACAGGACAGATTGCGTTCTATAGCCTTGGACGGCAATCAGTCTACCAGAGAAAGCAATGGCAACCTTCTGCGGGATAATCTTCTGCCCAGTCAGTCATGTCTCTTTCGAGACATGATCACCCACGCATGTATCACGTTTGGCACTTAACTGACTGACTGAATATAATAATTGGAATTCTGATTAAAGCTTCTACTGGTCATAAAGTAAGGAATCGGTTTTATATTGTTATGAAGTATTAAACTGATCCCCCGCTAATTACTACTTAATAATATAATACATATTTTTCCCCTCTAGCTATGAGTCAAATAACATGTCAGATTGGGTTCTATAACCTTGGCTAGCAACCAGTCTATCGCAGAACGCAATGGCAACCTACTGCGGAATAATATTCTGCCCAGTCAGTCATGTCTCTTTCGAGACATGATCGCCCAATCGTGCATCACGTATGGCACTTAACTGACTGATAAGTAAAGTTTTTAATTTCTTGATCGAAATGATGAAACATATTAAAAATGAAAGGAAATATCTTTCTTTGAAACCTGTCGAACATTTTTTTTCTAGTGTGGTGTTATTATTAAATTCATTATCCATCGAGGAATATGAAAAGAACAAAAAGTTTTTACAAAAAAGTAACCCTGATTTTCTTAAAAAAAAATAAAAAGTAAAAAATAAAAAACTAAAGAAAATAAACATTTTTCACAATTTTCCGCTAGAAATGCCATATTGCTTTGTGCTTAGCATAAGAACGATTCCAACTTCGTAATTCACAATTAAGGCTAAGAAGAACTGTTTGAATTCCTTATGGAAAACAAAAACGCAAAAGCCATTCCTTTTTGGTCAATTTTCTGTTTCTCTTGTATTGTTCTATAAAATATCATCCCTACCCAGACAGGAACTGCTCTGGTTCTATTATTTAATAAGCATTATAATTAATACACTTTGGGTAATTTTCAGGATCCATTTAGAAATCGGGAGATATAACTTGAATGAAAGTAGTGATCGCACCTACCCTGAATCCATAAAAAATCCATTAATAAATTCTAAACTAAACACTTCAAATACTTCGGAATGATTAATAAATTATTTAACATCGTGCATAAAGAATTTAGCAACGTCTGATTCTAAAAACTTAACAGACTTACCAGAAAATTAAAGTCATATTCATAAATAACCTCGTCATAATTCAAGACGCTCAAACGGATCTCATGCAAGGGGCCCAATTCCAGTCCTCACCGTTTACATACAGGAAATATTTGACCTTCATAGATCATATATTTAGTGTTAATCTTGGTTGATATTCATTAAAACATTCTTTTTTTAAAAACAGATTTTCATAAAAATAAACTCACTATATGTAATAGATATTTTTAGTATACGAATTATCTTATGTTCTTAAAACCTTGTTTCTCATAGATGAAACGTCGCGAGCCTCTTGCTGTTTTATCGTTATTTCCAAGGCAAATGTTCTGATGACCTACATTTCTTAGTCTCACCACCTCTGACCTTTACAATGGGATCCGACACGCCACGTAACTTACACAAGAGTTAATCATGCTCATTCAGTTAGTAAGAAGGAAGTTCAATTCGGACAGGTTCTTCCCCAAAACTGCTGCCTTGTAGAACAGACTACATTGCTTTAACCCTCTAACTTGAGTAACTCTTGGGTCTTCTATTGGGTGAATATTATTATAAAAACTTCGTTCAGAAATTTTTAAACTATCATCTATATACAGCCGTTTTTTTTTTATTAATGATTACTGGATTGCTATGTGATGTCAGTTCTTCAATATGGTAGTGAATACTGGACAATATCATCAAAGATGAAGGAAAAACTTGAAGCAGTTGAAATGTGGTTCTACAGAAGGATGCTGTGAATATCATGGATTGGGCATGTGAGCAATGATGAGGTTTTGTAAAGAATGGAAATGAAAAGGAAATTGATAGCGAGCATCAGGAAGAAACTGTTAAATTCCTGGGACATGCGATGAGGAAGGAAGGCTTGGAGAATCTGATACTCACGGGTCAGAGGGAAGGAGAGACAGGGGAAAACAGCGTGTAACATACTTGACTGGCCTGAGGAGGTGGATGGCAGAACGGGGGTTGAGTGGTGTAACAGGAGAAAGCGTGCTAAGAACCAGCAAGAATAGGAAAATGTGGAAGGCCATGATCGCCTACGCCCTGAAAGGACAGAGCACATAGAGAAGAAGAAAAAGAAGATTAAATTAACTTAAAATGGATACATCGTTTATGTTTTAATAAAATTTTCATCAAACATTACTGATTCTGAAGAGAAAATCACAATAAAAAGTTTTACCAAATAATAAAAACACAATCGCTTCAACGGCAACAACAATAAATTTGGTAGGACATATAACAGTGATTACAGAGTCCATAGCTAAATCCACTGCTAAGAAGGCTGATTCTCTGTGCAGGGTCAGGAAGTTTTTCCCGTCTGAAACAATCCTGCACATATACAAATCTACCATCTGCCCATGCATTGAATACTGCTGTCATATCTGGTCGGGTGCTTCTGCTATCCATCTAGGTGCCCTTGACAAAATCCAACAGAGAATCTGTAATGTGATAGATCCCGACAAAGCCACTCGGATACAGTCACTTTCTCACCGTTACAATGTAGCTTCCCTGTGTCTTTTCAACAAATACTTTCACGGTTACTGCTCCGAGGAATTTAGCTCACTGGTGCCTCCTATATATAAATTTACTCGAGCCACAAGATTAGAAACTAGGTACCCCCTTTTACTGTGAAACCGATAAATTGTAAACGCAAATTCTACTCCCACAGCTTCTTCACTCGCACTTCCCGACTGTGGAATTCACTTCCGTTTGCTTGCTTTCCCGACAACTACAATCTTCAAGAATTCAAATGTAAGGTCAATAGTCATTTCCTATCTCACTAACTTGCATCCTCTCTCTCTCTCTCTCTCTCTCTCTCTCTCTCTCATTCTTCTTTCTTCGTCCTCTCCACTCTCATCAGTATTCTCGTCCTTCTCCTACCCTCTTCATGACAGCCACTAACCTGTCACTCTTTCTCATAACTTTCCTCTTATGTAAGCCTGTCTCAACAGTAGCAGTAAAATGCCTTGCTTGGAGCGACATGATTATATATATATATAAGAAACTGTTAACTTCCTTCTTTTTCTTTTTTTTTTTTTTGTTTTTCTTAAGATCGTAGGCTATCATGGCTTTCTACATCTCCCTATTTCTTGTAGCTTCTAACACCATTCTTCCTGTTACCCATCCAAACACTGCTCTGCCATCCACTTGCTTAACCCCCTTTATATATGTTACGGGTTGCTTTCTCCTGTCTCTCTTTCTGTCTGCCAGACTTGCGAGTGTTAAATTCTCCAAGCCTTCCTTCTTCATTACATGCCCCAGGAACTTCAGCTGTCTTTTCCTGGTGTTAAGTATAAGTTTCTTTTGCATTTCCATACTCTTCAAACCCCATAGTTGCTCACATGTTTGGTCTATGGCATCCTCAACATCCTTCTGTAAAACCACATTTCTGTTATTTCAAGTTTCTTTTTCACCTTTAAAGAGATCATCCAACATTCACTGCCATATTGAAGAAAAGACATTACATATGACCCTCTTCTTTGTTTCTCGCGAACTTTTCCTGTCTACTCAGCTTTTGGAAAGGATCTTGGCCATTTTGTTTCGCCTTTGGACCTCAGTGTCACACTTTCCGTTTTCTGTTAGAATACGTCCCAGGTATTTTAATTTCTATACCTGCTTGATTTTAGTATCCCCAGTCTGTTGTTGGCATTTTGGGCTCCTCTCTTCACTGATGACCATGCATTCAGTTTTATCGTAGTTTATTTGTAGTCCTTTGGAAACTCTGATCAGCAGTAGAAAGACCTACAACAGCGAAGTCTAGTTTTCCGAAATATCTTTTTTAAGAAAACAATATTTTTAATAAATTTCTACTGACAAAAACACTGAATATTCGATCGATGAAGGCCGAATATTTCCAATATGTAAACGGCTCTTTTTCTTTATTTTCTTTGAAATGCGTTGCTTAAACTTCAGAATCCAAACAGATGATTGTGAAACTTAAGGCAATTAGAACACGTGTTCAGCGAAAACTTTTTAAAGTGCCCTTTTAATCCTGGCAAAATTTGCTTAAATATTCTTCATTGTTAATTCAAAACTGTGTGTGTACAGGCACAATATGAAGCTCATTTATAAGTAGGCGTCCAATTGGCTAACAATATAATAAAGTAAGCTTATACAACAGCTTGCAAGAGTTGCTTTTCCTAACGAGGTTTTAAAGGTAATAGATTATAAACACAGGCTTCTATAAGATAATGTCAGGATAAAAAAAAAGGATTACAGTTAATGGGAGAGACAGGCTTGTATACTGTAAAAACGCGATAAACTACGTAAGAGAAAAACGCGACATAATTCTATGAATTATCTACATTCTATCGATAATATATCGAATTTTTCTTAATTTATCTTTGCGGAATAAAAATCTAATTTCTTTATCGGTAAACATGGTTCTAAACTTATATATATATATATATATATATATATATATATATATATATATATATATATATTTCGCTATGTATGTATTAGTCTATTCACCCTTTTCTGTCTATTTTGTCGATATATTTTTCTATCTATCTACGAATATCTTGTCTATATCATATTTTGTTTCTTTCTATCTATCTATCTATCTATCTATCTATCTATCTATCTATCTACCTACCTACCTACCTACCTATCTACCTGTCTATCTATCCTGTTTATATTTTTATATTTACTTCTATCATATCTATATAATCTCTCTCTCTCTCTCTCTATATATATATATATATATATATATATCCATCTACCTACCTACCTACCTACCTATCCACCTCTATCTATCTATCTATCTATCTATCTATCTATCTATCTATCTATCTATCCTGTTTATATTTTTAAATTTACTTCTATCATTTCTATACCATACTCTCTCTCTTTTTATATATATATATATATATATATATATATATATATATATATATATATACTTGTATCCTGTCTATTTCATATGTTTCTTTCTTGGTACCTATCTGAATTATCGATTCATGTTTTTTTGTTTTTTTTGCTGGTTATCCAACCTTTGCAGCTCATTTAATTCGTTATTGCATGAGATATTTTTTGGTTGGGGGTGGAGATAATAATAACTTACGGATACAAGTCCTACTAATTAGCCCATCGCTTAGAGGAGGCGAAGTGGTTTCATTCCATTTGCAAGGGTATTTGTGAAAAGTGAATGCACTGACCCTGACTGGAATTGAAACTCGGCTGTACAGTTAACAATTCCGAGAGTCATCATCCATTTCATTACTCGCACATTAAAGCTTACAGCACCTGGTATTCTCAAGCGGTCAACATCTAGCTACTGACCAGGCTTGACGTTGCTTAACTTCTGTAATTTTATGAGAACCAATGTTTTAACGTCATAAGTCTATCTATTTCCTGAATGAGAGGGAGATAGAAGGATAGTAATTTTCTGTGTTATATTCCCTTTAGTTGTAGGGCTAATTAGGGAACTCTGTCAGAGACTGAATAGTCTTGTAAATGGACACCCCCCACACACATACACAAACGAACACACATACGGGCGCGTATACGCACCATACACACATAGTTGATAGTACCTGAATGTGTAGCCATTTTGATAGTGAAATGTATTCGCAGACCATGTGCCTTGTACATGATATCGTTAATACCTTACCATTAAAACGTAATATTGAAAACAACCGCTCATTCTCGTTAGAGATTTAGCCATAGCACAACCTTTCGAACGAATACTATTGATTTATCATGCTATTCAACACCAGGGGAACTCCGAAACTCGGCATGAGGCTCAAATGATAGTCCTTACTGGTTCAATTTAGTCACACACACACATACACATATCTAAATTTATTTATAAATGAAACTTTGTCTGTCTGTGTGTGTCTGTGTGTGTGTGTGTGTATCCGTTACCTATAGACTCCGAAACGGCTGAACCGATTTTCTTGAAAATTGATACAGTTGTAGTATAAGCGGCTGCGAGTGTTCTTAGCTAGGTTTTGTGCCGAGGTACCCCCGATAAATATCGAACATCTATAATCGAAAAAAATCGGGTTATAGAAGGAGTGGTCCGATTTTAATCAAATTTGATACACTCATAGACAAAGACATAAGAAACGATATTCAGAAGTTTCAAGGTTGCAGTTCATACAATAGTGCAGAAAATCGACAATATATATATATATATATATATATATATATATATATATATATATATCAGACAAGATGTCTGTGTGTGTGTGTCTGTTTATCTGCCGATATGTCTGTATTTTTTCAGCCCTTTTATTTTAGTTTTCGCTTCGGGTTTGGCTCTAAGTAGGTATAATTGTAGTTCTTAGAATCAGCCATGATACCATTTACTCAGAGGATTTATTTAGCCTTCAAAATTCAGTTTACGACAAAAAAAGACTTATTTGATATCGATAGCAGGAAATCAAAATTTAACTTACATCCATTCATTTTTCTTTCAGTCTACGGTTTCGCTTTAACTGGAAACAACTATTGCTTTTTAGTCTTTTGTGCAAATGTCCAAAGAGTCTGAGCTCCAGAACCATGGATTAGTTTTAAAGCTTTCATTACACCCGAGCAACACCGGGCTATACTGCGAGTATCTATCTATCTATCTATCTATCTATCTATCTATCTATCTATCTATCTATTAGTCATGCAAATACAAGCCTGTTTCGCTGTATCACAGCTCAACAGTGGGAGTAGACATCCATTTGCTTCTAGCTGGGGTCGACACTAGACAAATTTAGGGTCAGTTGGAGTGCTTACTCCCTAAGCTATTGTCGCTAAGAGAGTATGAAATTTTAGAGTGTTATATATATGCGGTGTATATACACGCCAGCTACCGGGAGAACTAAATTCATTACTGAAGTATATATATATATATATATATATATATATATATATATATATATCTACGAGAGAGTGAGTTTGTGTGTGTGTAAGAGAGAGAGAGAGAGAGAGAGAGAGAGAGAGGTAATAAATTCAAGGAAATATTTGGTAAATAATCGGAATGGATCCTAGTAATATTAGATTAAATATTAAACCTGGTCAAACAAAGACCTCAATCTAAATTTAAATTTACCGAGAAAATAATTATTCCACATATAAATTCAAATATTACATTTGGAGGAGAGCCATTTGGAGGAAAGCCATTTGGAGAGTCATATCGAATCTATCTCTTCAACTGCATGCAACAGGTGTTATGATAAGTTTTTAGTATGACCTGATGTAAAAGCTGTTTAGAAAAAAAGGAAAGCGACAGAATTCTTTCAACTTCTCCCCAAAATTTTGTCCCTTTTTCTTCTTTTAAACAGGTTGAAATGAATATTCTTCAAACGTAATATTTTCATCTACATTTTGAATATATATATATATATATATATATATATATTGAAAACAAAAATAAGGATTGTTCCAACCACAGAAATTAGTATAGTTGAAAAAGTGTGAGAATCCGTAAACTTTTTGTTCAAAGTGTAGGTTTATTATTATTATTATTATTATTATTATTATTATTATTATTATTATTGTTGTTGTTGTTGTTATTTATTTTTTGTATAATAAATGAAGTGTTCATAACGGCATTCATGTTGTTAAACGTATTTAGAGACCAAAGTTTACACTCTTCAGTCGAATAAATCTTTGACATTACATATCGAGACCCGTTTGTGTTTCTGTCGGCTGAATATATATATATATATATATATATATATATATATATATATATATAAGTTGGGTCATAACTGATTTTCATAATTAGGAATCAGTTGCAATGGTCAAATATCATTCTAACGACAAAGTAGTTAATAATAAATTTGGTGTACTCTAATAACTAATATTATTTTTTGAACCTCAATGGTAGCGTACACGGTGGATCAAGCGAAAAAAGTTCTTCTACAGATGAAGCCAAATCAGACTACAGCAAAGCTCACACTGTCATAAAATCTTTAGGATATCGGTTGGTCGGCTCAACTGCCTTTAAAACAAGAGTTTATTACCTGAGTCGAAAGCGTCCCAACGTTTAATAAGGAAAACATTCGCTACATAAGACCTGATTCAAGAATTCGTCGAAAATATTTTCACGTCAAAACCTGCGATCTTTTAATCAAACAGTATCGAATAAACGCCTGGTGAGTGACACGAATTCACTGTAAATAATGGAGAATATCAGATCGTAAAAATGCGCCCACTATAACTTTTACAAAGATGCGAAAAAGACAAATCCTACTATTGGTCAATTCACACATATATAAACCATAAAAACACACACACACATAGATGTTCAAACACACTTACAGGCACATACACACACACACACACACAAACAAACAAACAAACACACATACTCAGGCACACTCACTACAATTAGCGACAGCAGTAGACGTGAAGGATGACCATTCATTGAAAGCGGACGGGCATAAAAACAAGCTCTCCAACCATTCTGAAGATGAGATTTTGATTTCGAAATATTAATGAATAATAAATAGGTAATACCCAACACCTTCTTTACCTTCCTTTATTTTACTAAACGCATTGTGATAGTCTTCAAGACCTACTCATACACCTAATATACAAAATGCTTCAAGCAAATTACAAAACTCTCCCATATAATTATAAATGTAAACCTAATATGTGTGTGTATGTGTGTGTTGTAATATAAAACAGGGAGCCAACATTAAATAAGAAGTCTTTCATCATAGGGACCGTATATTCAAACACACACACACAAACAAACAAAAAACAGAAACACACACAAAATTCAATTAGACCGTTTAGATGGCGCCACCTTGTGCGAATTGAAGTTGATTCCATCAAACATGAAAATGCCGGAAATGAAAACGATTTGCGTCACTACAGACAGAATAAGCCTTTAAAACAAATGGAGTATCATTCAAAAGTACTTGGGAAGATTGAAAATAATACAGAATAAACGTTAATATGAATTTTATCAAATTTAGCAATAAAAGAAAATAAATTATTGGAAAATATGAATGATTTAATAAAAGATTGAAAGACAGAACATGTCCATATTATTTTGAAAAATGTTTAAGAAAAATCTTGCTGCTCTATTACACCTTATTGATAGATGTTTTAAACCCTCCACCCCAAAAAGGAGCATATAGGTAAAATCCCCCAAACCACACCCTATTAATATTAATTTTGTTAATAATAATTTTGAAAACATCGAGTCATGAATGTCTGTCTTTGTTCATCAGTCTTTTATGACTAGACGACAAATTTTGAATATTTTTTTCTTTCCTAATCCCCCCCACCTTTTTTTTTTTTAACTTCCTGTGTATGGATATTATTTTAGGCTTCTTCCGGTATGTGAATATTAGTTCCATATTCGAAATAATAAATTTTTGTTTTTGATCATTGCTGAAGAATCGAGAATTTTATCGCTGAAATAGCTATTTAACGAATGTAGAATTTGGAATTATTTTATATAATATATATATATATATATATATATATATATTAGCGATGTGAAAAATGTAATTAGTGGAGATGTGTCTAACAGCATTGAAGATTGTAATCTATTGCTATTAAATTCATCTCTTGATATCTTAAGTGTGCCGCAATGGTTAACATAGAATAAAGTTGAGTGAGTACATTTTAAATCCGTTTTTCCGTATCAAATTTAAATGACAAGTTAATAATGGCAGGTGACACCTGTAGCCAATTGCATGGCGAAAGAAGCATTCCAGATGTTAAGCAAAGTATTAAGAAACAGGACAATTTCACTAGAAAGAAAGAGGAGAGTACTGGATTGCTATGTGATGTCGGTTCTTCAATATGGCAGTGAATGTTGGACAATATCTTCGAAGATGAAGGAAAAACTTGAAGCAACTGAAATGTGGCTCTACAGAAGGATGCTGCGAATATCATGGATCGAGCATGTGAGCAATGATGAGGTTTTAGATAGGATGGAGACAAAAAGGAAATTAATATTGAGCATCAGGAAGAGACAACTAAAGTTGCTGAGACATGCAATGAGGAAGGAGGACTTGGAGAACCTGTTACTAACAGGCCAGATAGAGGGAAAAAGAGACAGGGGAAAGCGGCGGATAACATATTTGAAGGACCTGATCAGGTGGATGAAGGAACGAAGGTTGCATGGTGCAACAGGAGAAAGCGAGCTAAGAGCTACCAGGGACAGGAAGATGTGGAAAGCCATGATTACCTACGTCCTGAGGGGACAGGGCACATAGAAGATGTTATATGCTAACTGTATATAAGAAATTATAATGTGGATATAAATGGGGGATCAATTTTATATTATAAGCAATATATAAACGGATCCCTCATTTTGTGGCCATGCTAGTTTGCTGGGCCTGGAGTGTACACAATAGCTGATCAGCTTCATTCTCACTGAATTCTGGTGGTAAAAGGAAAGTCCCATTTGGACAGCCTATTACCCAACAACTGATGATTTGCTGAACAAAGTCAGGCAGGACCTTTTCCCAACAGATATACACATCACCACTTCACGTCTCTGGTTAACTGTTATCGTTCCGACTTAACCTCATGAACTGAGATTTCTACCTTTTCTTACACTCATACAACGCACACTAATCCCCTAACTTGATTGGCTCTTTTGCCTTTTATTGAGTGAACATTATTATAAAATCATAGCTCTTATTTTAATGATATAAAAAGCGGCATTCTTATCCTAAACATTTTTAAAAATAATTTCCTATCCTTGTTAATGCACTAGATTCGGGAACCAATATTGCTCACATATATAAAACATTATAGGCTTAAAAGTTCAGAAAAACAGCCACAGTTCGGCTAAGGACATACTGATTCTCTCAGTGTATGTATATGCTATAGATTATTATTAATAATAATAATAATTTGGCTATGTTTCTTCAGGACGTAAACAATTCTGTCTTTCAAAAACATCTTGACTTGATGCCCAAATAAATGCCCAAATGAATTGAATAAAATATTAAGTAACTTCTGACAGTTTATTATATTTGTATTTCTTGTTCTGAAAACAAAATTAAATTATTTAGATTTTCCGCTGCTTCACCTTGCTTCTTTTGCTGTCAGTATATTTTATGGGTATCAAAATCTCCAAGCTTCCTTTTTTAATTATAAGTCCCAGAATTTTGTCTCTATCTTACTTTATGTAACGAATTTACACGTAGTTCATATTTCCCTTAAAACATCCTTATATTATGTTATTCTTGTAGATTCAAGTCAATACTTTATTTGTGACAAGCTTTTCCGAAAATTTCAGCTAAAAAAGGAGTAGATATTTTTAGCAGTTCAGAACTCATTTCTGTTTGTTTTGTTTTGTTTCTAGAAAATATGTTTGGATACGTTTTCTTCGTCATCAGATTTATATCTCACATATTCCGCTGTCTGTATACTATACTTTTCAGACATTTCAGTTTCTGGATATTTACCAGAAACCTCTCCAACGAGGCTGGATGTAACATAAGGTCGGTTTTTAACGTAAGCATTCCGACCCCTTTAGCTCGGGCAAAAAATTTCTGTAGACCTTGCATAAGGCAGGGTCATACTTTTTTTTCCCCAAGGACAAAATTTTGTCATTCGGCATAGCTTTGTCTCTTTTCCTCTCCGCTTGATAAACAGAGAATCCTACAAATCTGATTTTGACTGGAAATCCGTCTTCAGTTTATATATTTCACTGATTTTACCATCTCTTTTTCTGAGAAACATACGTTCTGTCTTCTTGCAGTTCGTCTTTTCTTCTTGCTTTCTTTTACAACTTTGTTTAATATTTCTTTTAGTTACTTTTCTGAGTCTGCCATATAGTTCTGCAAATCGAATTTATGTCTTTCTTGATATAATCATTATTAGGTATATGCCAAATCTTTCAACATTTCTTTAAAGAATTTCTACTACGTATTCAGTCTCTCTTTGGCAAAAAACAGGAAAGGACGATAGAAAATTCTTCACACATCTAATAAAATACCAGGTGAAGCAAGCACATTCGTTCAGCGAATACTATAACCGATGGCGGATCAATTCACAGAGAACTGATGATAACATAAAGCCTGTTTTGTGCATTGTAATTTTCACTCCTCATCCTGCTATCAAGAAGTATTTGACTGGTTTAATCGTCAAGAGACTTCTGCTTTGCATCAGTTCCAAATTCAGTCACGTCAATATAGCAGGTAGGCAAACAAATTTAGTTTCAGACAAACTTTCTTAAAGATGAATATTTGAGGCCTAAACACGTTTAAATGATTTGTTTCTCTGCTTGAGTTTCTTAAGCAGGAAAATGATATTTTTAAATTATCATGGTCCGCTTTAATTTAAAAATAGTACAAAAAAAAGATTTTCTAGGATATTTTCAAATTTATTCTGAAGGATTTGAAAAAGGCTTTTCAAACTGGATATAGGTCCTGGATTTGACGGTTGTGAGGAGAATGGAACCACCTCTTATTTGCTGTTGTTCCCAGATCCACCCAGATCCGGAGTGGTAGCACCTGTTAGGGTCCCAGCTATGGGCAAATAGTTAAACCCAAACTGGGGTTAAAACACTGTGAAAATATAAAAAATAGATTTTTATAGAAATATAAACATAAAATGCACTTTTATAGAAAAATATAAATTATTGAAGAAAAAATATCACTATATCTTTGAAGGAAAAAATGATTTCCATAACACATTTTAAAAGAAAGATATACTACCATAATACGCTTTTGAAGGAAACAAAAATATTACCAGCAATACACTTTTGAATACAAATCTAGAAACCATCTTCAGTTTTACGGAAAATCACAAAAACTTTCGAAATAGTATAATGACCGATATATTGAAATTATTTGTTTGAAAATTATTTTAAATCGATACTCGTATTTGAGTAGATAATCTGTTTTTAATCAAACACTATATATATTTCTACCGGCCTGATTATTTACGAAAAATTTTGTTACAAAAATGCGTCATTCGACAGGATGCAAACCTGCGTCTCCTATCAACATAGAAGAAGCCACAAATTGAGCTGGCGTCTCTGAGACCACTCAACCACGAATGATACCATAGTCTAAACGAAGTCAATTTCAATATGTCGGTTGTAAAGCCATTACGTTAATCTTCGGAATTTTCCGTAACATTGTCTGTTTACATTTATTGATATTACGATACATTTCAGGGTAGAGACGGTTATTTGCGTAGAATCAAAAATTGTGTTATATAGGCTTGATTTAACTTCGTCTAAACTATAGTATCTGGTTTAGTTATGAAACATTCTTCCACGATAACTCTATACACCAAATTTTAAACAGCACACACACACACACACACACACACACATATATATATATATTAATTATGAAATTAATATGTTGATAGGGGTCGCAGGTTCGAATCCTGCAGAATGACCCACATTTTCGTAACAAAATTTATTGTAAATAATCAGGCCGGTAGAAATAAAAATACTGTTTGATTAAAAACAGATTATCTACTCAAATACGAGTATCGATTTAAAATAATGTTCAAACAAATATCTTCATAAAAATCCGACTGAATCAACTTGCTCACTATAACCGAACATTTAAAAAAATACATTAAAACTCTATATTTTTGGCATCAAATAACCCACAGAGGTTGATATGCCATTAAACAAAACAAAAACCCAAACCGGATATAGTAATATAACAAAACATAGACAAATAAAGAGAAACGAAGAGAGAAGACAAACAAAAAAAATAATGATACTCGGCATAAAACAGTGAAACGAAAATTATATGAATATGAAATAAGAAAATGCTGATCGGTTAACGCTCTTCAAAGTTCAATCGAAGACAAAACATATAAATGTACTCAACGACTATAAAAGTGAAAATGTTACCAGAGAATCAACAATATAAATCACAAATACATTATATTAACTCACAGGAGCCATTCCCTCTGTTTACAGAAGGAAGATTATTTAGGCTTAATATAAAGGGTCTCTATCACTGTCAAATGGTAACCCGAATATATCCTACTGACTACCACAAAAAGAAATCTTGTAAATTATTAGATTGTCACATATATTAGCCGTGAAGAGCAAGAAGGGATAACCGGTTAGCTTTCTTAACATCCTTTTAATTTAGAACTTTGTGGTGAATAATATATTATTATTTTTATTATTTTGCTTATCCTAACTATAATGCTTACCTACATTAATATATATCTCTTAAATGTCCGTTTTTAAAGCCATAATAAAATTATGTGTTGCCTCTATTCGTAGTTTTTTTTATTAAGGTTTGAAGAATTCTACAAACGTTTACTCGACTTTTTAATCAAAGTTTTTGTTTGTTATTAGACAACGTGTACGAGCGAATCTAAACTTATTTATAAATGGAACTTTATCTCTGTGTGTGTCTGTGTGTGTCCGTTACCTATAGACTCTGAAACGGCTGAACAGATTTTCTTGAAAATTTACACAGTTGTACTATAAGCGTCTGCGAGTGTTCTTAGCTAAGATTTGGTACCCCCGATAAATATCGAAAATCGATAATCGAAAAAATCGGGTTATAGAAGGAGTAGTCCGATTTTGATCAAATTTGATAAACTCATAGACAAAGACATAAGAAACGATATTCAGAAGTTTCAAGGTTGCAGTTCTTACAATCGATAATATATATATATATATATATATATATATATATATATATATATAAGGCAAAATGTTTGTGTGTATGTCTGTTTATCTGTCTGAATGCCCTTTATACAAATCCACAATTTTTATCCGATTCTCACCAAACTTCACACAAATATTCTTTAGGCTGAATCTGTGCTCCAGGAATATGGATTAGTTTTAAAACTTTCATTACACCCGAGCAACGCCGGGCTATACTGCTAGTCTTTTATAAGGATCCCTTTATAACTATTTCTTTCTGCATGGCGAAATCTTCAATAAATCCTTGTTAATCCTATCCATGTTACTTGCTGTTTCTGAGATCTCATTTCTATAATTGTATTGTTGATCCTCTGTTAGGAAATTGTTTCAGCTAAATATTTGTATTACTTAACGTTTTAACAGAAAATATTTTTTCTTTTAGTCATTTCACCCCAAGCAAGGCATTCCACTGCCACTATTACGCATGGGGTTATATAGGAAAAAGTGATGAGAAAGAGTTGTTGGATATAGGAAATGTCAGAAGGAGGGTGATAGATGGGTAAGGATACCGAGGCTGAGGGTTGGGTAGATGGCAAGTGTGTTTGAAAGAATGGATGCGAGTTAGGGTGTTAGGAAGTGTCTATTGACCTTACATTTAAACTCCTGGAGATTGTAGCCGTCGGGGAAGTAATCATTTGAAAGGGAATTCCACAGTCGGGAAGTGCGAGAAAAGAAGCAGTTGGAGTAGATATTGCGGTTACATTTTATCGGTTTCACTGTAAAGGGGTGGGACCGAGTTGCTAATCTGATATCTCTTATTAAAATTAATATTCAAACAAATAAATTAAAGTTGTCGGTTGTTAAAACCATTTCGTTAATCTTCGGTACTTTCCGTAACATTGTATGTTTACATTTGTTGACATTACGATACACTTTGATTAAAAAAATATCTATTCAAATACGAGTATCCATTAAAAATAATGCTTAAAACAAATAAATTAAACATATGTCGGAGTTAATTCATTTCATAACGGATTTCGTAAAAATTTCGGAAATAAATTGTTTTTTTTTACATTAGGATACGAAAACAGAGCAGATATGAATATTCATAAAATTGGGAAAATGTGTATTTAAAAAAAGAACAAAAACGCTTCGTTTGATCATTAGTCCTGCATGGCTGAGTGGTTAAGACGTGTCAGCTGTAATGACGGTTTTTTTTTTCTAGAGGACGCCTATTTTCCGAACAAGATTTCTCGATCATTCAGGACAGAAGATATAAATAAGTATAATGTTTAAGTATTTAAAAAAGGTCATTTACAGAAATACGAGTATCCATTAAAAATAATGTGTAAACAAATAAATTTGAAAAGTATAATCAGATTTTGATATGGCTAAGATATTTATGTTAGCAACAGCCTGCAAAATAATTTCTCTATCAAAATTCACTTTTGACCGTTTCCAAGATTACTATTAATTCTTTAAGAAAAATCCGTGAATTGCCTCTTTTTTACTTTACAGCCTTAGCTTCATATTTCTAAGTAATTTAAGTAATTTTATATCTACTTGCCAATATTTATAACTCTAACTGTATTCTTTCTAAATGCATTTCACCCCAAGTAAGGCAAATGAGTCACCAAGTCGTTTGCGTTCTAAATGCCGCGAGTTTGAAACTATCTGTGCTGGTAAGAGTAACCTAGAAATAACAAACAGCACATTTTATAGGATTTTTTTTAAATTGTTAAAGCCGGAGATGTGATAATTATCATCGGCCTGTTTTTTTTTTGTTTTTTTTTTTAATTTAGCGAGTTCTTTTATGAAATATTCGAAAATGGACGAATTCATTTCTTCATCCGTGTCGGAATGAAAACATTATAGCAATACGGAAACACAGTTGGCGAATCAAACGTAATGTGAGGAAATTAAACAAAATCAATAAATGTGATAAAAAAAAAGATGTATCTGAACGAAAAAGTTATATATATATATATATATATATATATATATTAATCTTTTCACTTCAAAGCAAGGCAGGACTGCCACTAATGCGTAGGGTATTTCAGTAAAAGACTGGGTAAACGGGGTATTGAGGAAATCAAAGATAAACGGGATTCAAGAAGATAGAAGTATCAATTAGCATTACATTTAAATTTTAGGAGATTGGAGCCATCAGAGAAATAAGTAAACAGGTGGGAGTTCCACAGGCGGGAAGTGTGAGAAAAGAAACTATTCGAGTAGAAGTGACGGTTACATTTAACTAATCCAACGGTAAAAGGGTGGAAGCTAGATACCAGACTACATGCATGCTTAAATGCATGTAGTCGGAACACGAGTTAAAAAAACGCTAATGAATGCAGTTTTCTTAAAAATGTTTATAGAAAAAACAGGAAGAAGCAATTTCTATCGCCCGGTTCACACTCCACCCACGACTATTGAACAGGTGAAGAGGCTCATCCCTTTTCCCTGTTTAGGATGTGGTTTCCGGCTTTCTCTTTTCCAATCTTTTTACTCTTTTCTTTTTTCTTTTTCAATTGGAATAGGTAGACTAAACTATCGCTCGGTTCGCACTCCACCCACGTCTATTGAACAGGTGAAGAGGCTCATCCCTTGTTCCCTGTTTAGGATGTGGTTTCCGGCTTTCTCTTTTCCAATCTTTTCACTCTTACGTAGCCCCCCTGCGCATCAGTGGCGTTACCGCCTTGCTCGGGGTAATATGATTAAAAAAAAATTCACAGAGAAATAAGGATGTTTCTGTCTTAAAGGTTTTCATTAGAAAAGCAACTAGTTACCCATATTATCGTTATACAGCCTGTCCATAAAATCCCTGTACTATTGCAAATGCTTATTGCTCAGTAACCATATGACATAGAATATTGCAATTTTTATTTTTTATTTTTTTTTTGTAAAAGGTTTTACACATCTTCAAGTTTGTTTTTTGCAATTAGGTTTTTATTTTTTGATTTATTTATGAATGCACATTTCCCGGGAGCATAGATTGCCCATGACGGACCAATCGCATTGCCACCTCCCTCTCCTGATCTTGTCCCCTTGGATTTTCCTTTGTGGATACGTCATGGATCGTGTCTACCAGACTCCTGTTCATGATTTTGCCACACTTCGTAGAGCATTGTTGAAGTTCTTCAAACAGTTGATGTTGATATGCCACAGCGCGTATGGAGGGAGATGGAATGCCGTTTTGACATTGTGAGGTCAAATAGAAGTGCACATGTGGAATGTAGTCAATGAAAGCGGCGAATGTAAACTCAAGTAGTTGTGAGGGTGCAGAACACCCGGATTAAAAGGGAGAATTTAATGCGGGTTATCCTGTCCACAAAATACAACACGAATTTCGAGAAAAGACCTCGCAATAAAAAATGTTTACATAAAACTAGAAAATATTATATTTAACAACATATGTACATAATAAACAATTTGGCTATTTTTTGTATAATTTGTTTTGTCTTTTAGATTTAAGCGAATGTGGCTTTAAACAAAAAAGTGTTTGTGCTTCGCTGTTTGCGATTCAACAGATTAGTAATCTTTGTTTCTTTCTTTTTTATGTGTCCACTACTAAATAGGTGAAAAAAAAAAGAAAGGGTCAATGAGTTTAATTTAAAAAAAAGAAGAGTGTGCGTGAGAAAGAACAGAAAAGAAGGAAAAGGGTCAAATCGATATAGTAGTAAGTAGCAGAATACGTTTGTGTGAAAAGATTAGTCATTCCATTTAACTAATAAAGTCTGTGTTCCTTTCCCTTTTCTGACCAGTGAGAGATGTAAAGGTTTTACGGGCAGTTGAGGATATCTTGTTGCTGTTGTTGTTTTATTTCGTTCTTTTTCTTTTGTGTATTGGTTGAGTCAACGACGGACCTGTCTGTCGGTTCTTTGACCTCTCTAATCTCTGCGCCTTTCTGACTGTCTTGACCGGTCAGGGGACGTCCTTAAGTAGTGAATCTGGTTATGTAACTGGATCCAAATGGCATTTTCATTCTTTAGGTGCGAAAAAAATTTGACAGACGTCATATATGAATTTTCTATTTGCTATTCAATCAGGATTCAGAATTTTGCTTTTCACACTTATTTATGAAATTTGCTTTGGTTTGGCTTTTACCAAAATGTTTTTAGTCGTGATCTGGGTTTTTCCAAAATGTTTTTAGTCGTGATGTGGGTTTTTCCAAAATGTTTTTAGTCGTGATCTGGGTTTTTCCAAAATGTTTTTAGTCGTGATCTGGGTTTTACCAAAATGTTTTTAGTCGTGATGTGGGTTTTTCCAAAATGTTTTTAGTCGTGATCTGGGTTTTACCAAAATGTTTTTAGTCGTGATCTGGGTTTTTCCAAAATGTTTTTAGTCGTGATCTGGGTTTTACCAAAATGTTTTTAGTCGTGATCTGGGTTTTACCAAAATGTTTTTAGTCGTGATGTGGGTTTTTCCAAAATGTTTTTAGTCGTGATCTGGGTTTTACCAAAATGTTTTTAGTCGTGATCTGGGTTTTTCCAAAATGTTTTTAGTCGTGATCTGGGTTTTACCAAAATGTTTTTAGTCGTGATCTGGGTTTTACCAAAATGTTTTTAGTCGTGATCTGGGTTTTTCCAAAATGTTTTTAGTCGTGATCTGGGTTTTACCAAAATGTTTTTAGTCGTGATCTGGGTTTTACCAAAATGTTTTTAGTCGTGATCTGGGTTTTTCCAAAATGTTTTTAGTCGTGATCTGGGTTTTACCAAAATGTTTTTAGTCGTGATCTGGGTTTTTCCAAAATGTTTTTAGTCGTGATCTGGGTTTTTCCAAAATGTTTTTAGTCGTGATCTGGGTTTTTCCAAAATGTTTTTAGTCGTGATCTGGGTTTTACCAAAATGTTTTTAGTCGTGATCTGGGTTTTTCCAAAATGTTTTTAGTCGTGATCTGGGTTTTTCCAAAATGTTTTTAGTCGTTTGGATCCGATTTTGTGGGTGTGCAATTTTATTTAGTATGTTTTAGTTAGTCGATTCATGATATAGGATTTGTAACCTATAAAATACAACACTTTACAAGGTAGATGCTTGTAATGGTACTGGGAATTTACGGACACCCTGTATACTTTTTTCTGATAGATAAAATCAATAGATTAGTGTGAATACTTATGCCTGAGTTTAGACCTTCAGAACTGTTATGATTCGTTGATTCATTTTAACTGTTATTATTACTGACGTTTTTTTCCTGAGTAAACACTAACTGGAAAAAGAAAAAAATCAGTTTTTGACATAATTCGTTTCACTCAATGAGTCGCTCTGTAGCAACCTTCACTAATTTCAACTCAAACTAGAACTTCAAGCTTAACGACCACCTAATACTAAAGAACTTAGTCTACCCGACTATTTAAACCATGCCCTTCCCAAATTCAACAGAACAAGATAGGCCGACATTTTAACTCTGTTTGTCCCTTCAGCGCTGGTACCCTTGACACATATCACACAGCTTTTTATACTAAAGTTCAACTAATAAATATCTCAACTGCCATTTAATGTAAGGATTATTTTAAGAATTATAAGATATTTCATATTAATGAAAGATGTGATGGTAGATAATGATGTTTATGAATATAGGGACTAATTGATTGAGTTATCTATGTTGTTACTGCTTATCAACCCTTTGTTGGTGGTTTTTCCCCGTTGACTTCCAGAGGTCAACTAAGAATTCTGATTTCAAGTGCCAAAATTATAAGGGACAACATAAGCAATAATATTTTTTAGAAAATGATATATAGATTCAACTGAAGTCTTAGCCTTATTTTGCGCGCTAAAAATATACACTACCGGCCATAATTATTAGACCAGTGTTAAAAAAATGATGTATTTCATACTATTTTTTAGTATTTAATGTCAAGTGAATAATTGTAAATGAAAATAGAATGGTTCTTATGTTAATACTGCACAATAACATGTGCATCAAATGAATTTATAAATATTTAATAAATACCTATATTACACTTTCATCAATGAAAGAATGAAGAAAATTTAGAGTGATTCGGACGAGTTCATCTTTGCTTCCTTGGCTTGTAAAATTTTGCAAAGTAATAATAACAAAAGAACCATTCTATTTTCATTCAGAATTATTCACTTGGCAAACTATATATATATATATGTATATATATATATATATATATATATATATATATATATATATATATATATATATATATATAAAATGCAAGATGTTTGTGTGTGTGTGTGTGTGTGTGTTATGTCTGTCTGTATGTCCTTTATACAAACCTACAATTTTTATTCGATTTTCACCAAACTTCACACAAATATTCTTTAGGCTTCCGGTCAGGTCATGAGTTACTTATTTTTCCCGCTTTCCCCCTGATCTTGGAAATCTATACCCCGATATCCGATCAGGTCTGATCACGATCAGGATTTCAGCCCCTTTATCATGGTTCTTGCTGCAGAATTTGCTCTAAGTTGGAAAAATTATAGCTTTTAGTCTCAAACATTAGTAGATCTTCTCAGACGATTCATTTTCCATGATATTTGAAATAGATACGCCCGATATTCTATTGAACCTGATCAAAAACCGATATTCAGCCATCAATGACTCATTTTCTCAAATTTCCCTCCCGATGGGTACGGTAAGTTTTTATGGACTTACTTTGGTTAGTTTATACTTGAATGAATTATTTGACACCGATATTGGAAATCGATACCCCGATATCCTATCGGGTCTGATCAAAATCAGGTTTTCAGCCCTTTTATTTTGGTTTTTGCTTCGTTTTTGGCTCTAAGTACGTATAATTGCAGTTCTTAGTCTCAGCCATGATATCATTTAATCAGAGGACTTACTTAGCCTTCAAAATTCAGTTTACGACGAAAAAAACTTATTTGATATCGATAGCAGGAAATCAAAATTTGACTTACATCCATTCATTTTTCTTTCAGTCTACGGTTTCGCTTTAACTGGAAACAACTATTGCTTTTTAGTCTTTCGTACCAACGTCCAAAGAGTCTGAGCTCCAGGACCATGGATTAGTTTTAAAACTTTCATTACACCCGAACAGCGCCGGAGTACACTGCTAGTAAATACTAAAATTATTATAAAATACATAATTTCTTTTAAAAAACTGGGATTTCCTCATAATTATGGCCGGTAGTGTACATGTACATAAACTCTCAGCATTCTTTTGTAAAGCCACATCTCTGTTTTTTCACGTCTCTTCCTCATCTGTGAAGAGAATGTCCAGAATTCTTTATAACTTGATAAAAAGGAAAACTGAGTTGATTAAATGTGGATTAATAAAAATAGGGTTTACGTTTCTATATTTTAACTAGATCTGTGAGTGAGGTTATATATTTTATATTTGCTTCTGATTTAGCTAAGAAAGATTGATTAATCAGACGAACAATGCATATCGATTCTGAAAGGAATCATACCCTGGATTTTATAGGAGCTATAAAAAACGAATCCTAAAGCGTCTAAAATGAAAACTCGGTGTTACGAAACATTGATACATATTAAATTATGTAAAAATGTACTCAGTTTTAATCCTAGATTATGGACAGTATGGTTAAACAAAATAAAGACAAGAGGAAAACTGTTATTTAAAATCGCCTACGCGTTTCGTCCGTGATGGACTTTTTCAGGGCAGAAAGACGAAATGAGTTTTATTCTAAATTACGTATCTATAAACAAAATTAGTGTTGGTCACCACAAATACGCTCACAAATCATTTAAAAAAAAAATTAACGGAATATTTCAGTTTTTAGAATTTCTTCATGTGTAATTGCAAAGTCACGCGACGTTAAGATGAAGGGAATTTATTAGTTTTCTTCGAAAATTGTCCATTCTGTGTGTTTAGTATGTTACAGAACTCCCCCACATGCAGTGCAAAAGCACGAGATTTTAGAATGAAAAAAGGAAATCAACCGTTTTCTTTAAATTTTCCACTCTTTTTATTAGTGTGGCATTTAATTGTCCACTCAATAAATGCCACACTAATAAAAAGAGTGGACAATTTATTCAGAAGGAAGATTCTCGAGAGCGCCGCTATCCAATACTACCAAGACATCAATTTGCGCCCCAGATTTTTCCCAATCTCACCATTGCTTGGGGAAACTATATAGAAACAAACTAAAATGCATGGTGGGAATTTCAAAGAAAACGGTTGATTTCCTTTTTTCATTCTAAAATCTCGTGCTTTTGCACTGCACGTGGGGGAGTTCTGGAACATACTAAACACACAGAATGGACAATTTTCGAAGAAAACTAATAAATTCCCTTCATCTTAACGTCGCGTGACTTTGCACATGAAGAAATTCTAAAAACTGAAATATTCCGTTAATTTTTTTTTAAATGATTTGTGAGCGTATTTGTGGTGACCAACACTAATTTTGTTTATAGATACGTAATTTAGAATAAAACTCATTTCGTCTTTCTGCCTTGAAAAAGTCCATCACGGACGAAACGCGTAGGCGATTTTAAATAACAGTTTTCCTCTTGTCTTTATTTTATTTAACCATATTAAATTATATAACATTAAAAATATACTTCGAATAGTCGTTTCAAAATCTTAAATACACGCTGATTTTCGCTGATGAAAATACATTGATCTATTTAGATAGCAAAGTCATTTCACCATCCACCACAGCTAAACGCTTCAGAAATAAGCTCTCCGGATTTCTAATATGATTCAACGCGCAAACAAAGGATTCTGTCGTTGTGTGGTCCGTCCCTTGCTTTGATACGTCGCGCGCGGAAACCATTTCCAGCTTTGCAAGATTTGCATCTACCGAAAAATGGTTTTAGCAAAATTGTTATAATTAAAGTAGCTCTAAGATTTCATCATTTTAGTCGCCATTAATTTTATATAAGACAGGTTATCAGTCAGTCAGTTAAGTGCCATGCGCGATACACGCTTGGGTGATCATGTCTCGAAAGAGACATGACTGACTGGGCAGAAAATTATCCCTCAGTAAGTTGCCATTGCTTTCTGCGGTAAACTGGTTGCTGACCAAGGCTATAGAAGCCAATCTGTCCTATTATTTGACTCCTAGCTAGAGGGAGAAGAGAGATATTATATTATCATGTAGTAAGAAATGGGGGATCAATTTGGTACTTCATAACAATAGAAAACCGATCCCCCACTTTATGACCAGTAGAAGCGTTAATCATGTCTCCAACTATTATATTCAGTCAGTCAGTTAAGTGCCATACGTGATACAAGCTTCGGCGATCATGTCTCAAAAGAGACATGACTGACTGGGCAGAAGATTATCCCGCAGTAGGTTGCCATTACTTTCTGCGGTAGACTGGTTGCCGACCAAGGCTATAGAACCCAGTCTGTCCTATTATTTAACCCATAACTGGAGGGAAGAGACGGATTAATACCTTTCCCAAGGGTATTTGCGTGTAAGTGAATGCAAGGAATTCAACTGGAATTCGAACTCGGTTCCCCGATTTCTCGTTCCGAGCCGATATCCACTGCGCCACAACGCACATCCCAAGCATAACAGACAGGTTATAAATTAAATTTATTAAATTTTTAGAATATTGCTAAAAACTGTTAAAAATTCTTTCATTTATTCTAAAACCGTAATCTAAATGCTAAGACCGTAGCAGAATTCTCAGTAGAAAGTGATTTTTACTGTTTAATCCATTTTAACCCAGTGTCCTCATTTGAGGACAACATAAAAAAAACTGAAAACAATAAGGGTATAAATCATTATATAAAATCATTATTATCTACAGGTAGTGAGGACATATTGATTCATCAATAAAATTACCTTCAAAATAGTGCCCGGTTGGAAGAAATATTCTTGTGATTTGTAAATGAATTTAATGTTCTAAAACCTGAGGACACTGGGTTATAATGGGTTAAAAAGTGAGATGTAACCTAAAATTTTATTCTAGAAGCTTTTTATCACGTACTTCTCGCCTGTGAAACCCCCTTTCGATCGGTCATTCTATACAGGTCGATAGTGGGGTGGTTAGATACGAAGGGAAATAACTTATTTCAAACAAGAAGTACTGAACGATCTATAGACAAACATTCATTAGGCAATATGCATACGACAGAAAAATTAAAAATTTAAAAACAAAAAAAGAAACTTTTTTTTTCTCGAGGAAACTTAACTGAAAACAGAATAGCATATTTTGATTTTTTTATAATCACTAGCAGTATAGCCCGGCGTTGCTCGAGTGTAATGAAAGCTTTAAAACTAATCCATTGTCCTGGAGCTCAGACTCTTTGGACGTTGGTACGAAAGACTAAAAGGCAATAGTTGTATCCAGTTAAAGCGAAACCGTAGACTGAAAGAAAGATGAATCGATGTAAGTCAAATTTTGATTTCCTGGTGTCGATATCAAATAAGATTTTTTCGTCGTAAACCGAATTTTGAAGGCTAAGTAAGTCCTCTGAGTAAATGGTATCATGGCTGAGACTAAAAACTACAATTATACCTACTTAGAGCCAAACCCGAAGCAAAAACTAAAATAAAAGGGCTGAAAAAATACAGACATACAGGCAGATAAACAGACACACACACACAAGCATCTTGCCTTATATATATATATATATATATATATATATATATATATATATATATATATATAATTGATTTTCTGCACTATTGTGAAAACTGCAACTTTGAAACTTCTTAATATCGTTTCTTATGTCTTTGTCTATGAGTGTATCAAATTTGATTAAAATCAGACCACTCCTTCTATAACCCGATTTTTTGATTATCGATTTTCGATTTTTATCGGGGTACCTCGACACAAAACCTAGCTAAGAACACTCGAAGACGCTTATAGTACAACTGTGTAAATTTTCAAGAAAATCACTTCAGTCGTTTCGTAGCCTATAGTAACGGACACACACACACACACACACACACACACACACACACACACATACGCATACACACACACACAAACAGACAAAGTTCCATTTATGAATAAGTTTAAATTTAGATTTAGATATCGCCCCAAGCAAGGCATTTTACTACCACTGTTTTGCAAGGGGTTACATAGGAGGAAAGTTATGAGAAAGGGTGACAGGTTATAGGGGGTTTCAGGAAGTGGGTAAGAGAAGGATGAGAATACTGATGAGAGCGGTGTTGACGGAGAAGGGAGCATGAGAGAGAGGATCCAGGTTAGACATAAGAGATGACTATTGATTTTACAATTAAATTCTTGGAGATTGTACCTTGCAAGTAAATGGAAGAGAATTCCACAGGCGGGAAGTGCGAGAAAAGGAACTGTTGGATTAGAACTTGCGTTTACAGGCAAGGCATTTTACTACCACTGTTTTGCAAGGGGTTACATAGGAGGAAAGTTATGAGAAAGGGTGACAGGTTATAGGGGTTTCAGGAAATGGGTAAGAAATCAGAACTTGGTGCTTTTTTTAATTTTTCTGTCGTATACATATTGGCTAATGAATATTTGTTCATAAATATGTAAAAAATGTAATTAAGTACTTATTGTTTGAAAGAAGTTATTTCTCTTCAGATATAACCATCAACCTGTATGGGATGGCAGCAAACAGGATATTCGTACATGAGGCCAAAATTATTCTGAAATTAAGTGGAGAAGCCGTCGGTGTCATCAAAAACTTAAATGCAGCACAAATCCCTATCTTCTTCTTCTTCTATGTGCCCTGTCCTTTCAGAACGTAGGCGATCATGGCCTTCCTCGTCTCCCTATCCCTGGTGGTTCTTAGCACGCTTTTTCCTGTTATACCACCCAAACCCCGCTCTGCCATCCACTAGCTCAAGCCCATAAATCTAGAATATAAATGTATAGAAACTGGCATAGCCACAAAATGAGGGATCAGTTTATATATTGATTATAATATAGAATTAATCCCCCATTTTATAGCCACATAATATTTTCTTATAAACAGTTTGCATACATATTCTTCTTCTATGTGCCCTGTCCTTTCAGAACGTAGGCGATCATGGCTTTCCACGTCTCCCTATCCCTGATGGCTCTTAGCACGCTTCCTCCTGTTACTCCACCCAAACACCGCTCTGCCATCCACCTGGTCAGGCTTTTCAAATATATTATTCGCTGCTTTCTCCTGTCTCTCTTTCCCTCTATCTGACCTGTGAGTATCAGATTTTCCAAGCCTTCCTTCTTCACCACAACTCCTAAGATCTTCAGATGTCTCTTCCTGACGCTCAGTATGAATTTCCTTTTCGTTTCAATCCTTTCTATTTTGCTCACATGTTCAGCTTTCTGAAATCGGTTCTTTTATTGTCTTTCGTCCTCACAAAAGTTTTCGCATTTCCTTCCACTCTCATTAACCGCTGTTAACCCTCGTATTTTTTTGTCAATACGACTGCATAGGGGCACCTAGCGGTGGTGTAATGGTTAGCAAGCTTGTCTCGCTTGAATCATTACAATTGAATAGTGAGTTCGATCCTCACTGGGTGTCCGTTACATTCGGCCGTGTATCACGTCTATGCTACGCTTAGAAAATCACCTTCCTCCAGGTTTGGGGGTTACGCGCAGGACTAACAACTCTGCCCCCGCAAAACAGTTTGTCAGGGAAACAATAAAAAATGCTGCCCTACACACCATTGGGCGTAACAGATTATTATTATTATTATTATTATTATTATTATTATTATTATTATACGACTGTAAGGGAAACACTAAAAACAAAAAGTTTGAGTAAAGTAAGTGTTGGACTTAATGTTTATTTGCGTAAAAATACACAAATTGTGGCACAGGGCCGAAAAGAGGGGTGGGTAGAGGGTGGGCTTCAGTATCTATCCTATACCTAGCTAACCACTATCACGACCAAATCACTCATTACAATTTGCACATTCACCACAAGAACTCATCCATCATCCTTTACACACCACAATACCACATATTTACAAGGGAAACCTAAAAAAACGGGGAAATAAACCCATGACAATAAAAATGCATACAATAATATAATATATATATATATATAAAAGATTTAATGAAAAATGAGACGATGGGAGGTGGGTTAACCCAAAAAACCACACTATAATTTAACATAATTTTAAAACTAAAATTAAACAATGTTAGAAAGACCCGTCTATCCCACAAAAAAGAGTGGCTGCTGTATTTCGTCAAGCGGCGAAATCAAGACCCCCACTCGTTAAGGGAATGGGGGAGGATAAAATAATTAATGGAATGGGAAAATCAGAGGCTGACTCAGCCGAGATAAACTGGGGAGGTTGGGAATCTCGACTTGGATCATAACAAAAGCGAGAGCCGGGTCCAGGCAAAGGAACCCATTCATTCACAGTGGGGAGGGTTCCAAAGGAAGAAGATGCTGGACATTTTGCGTTCATTATATACAATATTTATTTCTGAATTGATGCTGAAATTGCGTTCATTATATACTGTGCAGACCCACATGGGTCAACGCATTTTATAGTTTATCAATAGAAGGCTTAACCAATCAGGAAGCTCAAAATATTCAATGCGACGTGTATAAAAGGCGGGCGTATTTTTCCGAGTGTTGGACATCAAATCCGATTCGGGAGAGTGTCTGATTCGAGAGTGATGGCCTTGACGTTGTTTCATTGAAAAGATTATGTGCTGCGGGGATACTCTATATTCATATACTATGACGGACATGGTCAACAGATGCCAAGAGGTTACTCTATATCCAGGAACGTTGTCAACGTTACCTTCAATCCCCTTACTTTGTTGCCATCATGGACTGTTGTTGCTATATAATATACATTCGGGTGATTGATTTTCTATTATAATCAATACATAAACTGATCCCTTACTTTGTGGCCATCATGGACTGTTGTTGCTATATAACATACATTCAGGTGATTGATTTTCTATTATAATCAATACATAAACTGATCCCTTACTTTGTGGCCATCATGGACTGTTGTTGCTATATAATATACATTCGGGTGATTGATTTTCTATTATAATCAATACATAAACTGATCCCTTACTTTGTGGCCATCATGGACTGTTGTTGCTATATAATATACATTCGGGTGATTGATTTTCTATTATAATCAATACATAAACTGATCCCTTACTTTGTGGCCATCATGGACTGTTGTTGCTATATAATATACATTCAGGTGATTGATTTTCTATTATAATCAATACATAAACTGATCCCTTACTTTGTGGCCATCATGGACTGTTGTTGCTATATAATATACATTCGGGTGATTGATTTTCTATTATAATCAATACATAAACTGATCCCTTACTTTGTGGCCATCATGGACTGTTGTTGCTATATAATATACATTCGGGTGATTGATTTTCTATTATAATCAATACATAAACTGATCCCTTACTTTGTGGCCATCATGGACTGTTGTTGCTATATAATATACATTCGGGTGATTGATTTTCTATTATAATCAATGTACAAACTGATCCCTTACTTTGTGGCCATCATGGACTGTTGTTGCTATATAATATACATTCGTTGATTTCTATTATAAGTAATACATAAACTGATCCCTTACTTTGTGGCCATCATGGACTGTTGTTGCTATATAATATACATTCGGGTGATTGATTTTCTATTATAATCAATACATAAACCAGTCCTTACTTTGTGGCCATCATGGACTGTTGTTGCTATATAATATACATTCGGGTGATTGATTTTTCTTTATAATCAATACATCCAACTGATCCCTCACTTTGTGACCATCATGGACTGTTGTTGCTATATAATATACATTCGGGTGAATTGTTGCCTATAATATAATCAATACATAAACTGATCCCTTACTTTTATGGCCATCATGGACTGTTGTTGCTATATAATATACATTCGGGTGATTGATTTTCTATTATAATCAATGCACATAAACTGATCCCTCACTTTGTGACCATCATGGACTGTTGTTGCTATATAATATACATTCGGGTGATTGATTTTCTATTATAATCAATACATAAACTGATCCCTCACTTTGTGACCATCATGGACTGTTGTTGCTATATAATATACATTCGGGTGATTGATTTTCTATTATAATCAATACATAAACTGATCCCTCACTTTGTGACCATCATGGACTGTTGTTGCTATATAATATACATTCGGGTGATTTGATTTTCTATTATAATCAATACATAAACTGATCCCTTACTTTGTGGCCATCATGGACTGTTGTTGCTATATAATATACATTCGGGTGATTGATTTTCTATTATAATCAATACATAAACTGATCCCTGCCCTTTATCCTTAAATTATGGCGAATTTTACCAACAGAGGTTATGAACACAGGCTACAACGAATCAAAATGTGAATTGTGGAAAGTGAAATTCCTAGGCTACCCTACAAGACGAAATATGGACAGAAGGGTTTATTTACAAGTGAACGTGGATTGAGAAAACAGTTGTTCAGTTTCACCAGGTTACGACTGTAAACTGCTACGCCTTTACAACCCGCTTTTTGCCACTGTTCCATGATTGGCAAGTTCACCTTTAGAAGTAGAGAAAGTTAGTCTATTTTTCTACACAAGTTTGTTTATCTCCCTGCTTATGGTAAAATCATAACAAACAAATAAACAAGAACTTAAAATCATAATTTAATTTTCTCATACCTTTTTAACGTTTTAAGCATTTTCTACTTTTCGTTTAATATTTTACGCATTTTCGTTTAATGTTTCAAGAATTTTCCACTTTTTAGAAATTTATATTCTTGTTTTTTTTTTCTCAACTGAACTTCAAGGCAGTGATAAGACCTCACAAGCTTTGAATATTGTGCCATAACTGTAAGGCGTTAATGATATTTTTATCTGGATCTAAACAGGTCCACTGTTAAAAAGACTATAAAAAAGAACTATTCAGCAGAAAAGGTATCAATTTCTTTTCACAGTTCAAATATCACTCGCTATTTTTCATATTTGAAAGTTAACAAGGAATTTCTCGAGAGTAATAAAAGAACAAATCTAAATAAGAACCGAATATAAATGAGGAATATATATTTCTGTGGATTTAACCGGTTTCCTTCTTCTGTCCATTCAATCATACGATCGCATCACATGCTTCAGAAATGATTGATCCTTTCGATGGAGCATTGCAGTTTGTGTACTTTCTCAAATGTCTTTTCAACTCTGCCATCTTGCGCGATTGTTTCCACTCCACTTTGGTTCGTTCGATAGCGAACGCAAAAACCAGATAGACGCTTTCAATTTTTTTTTCCAGATCATAACGTCGAATATGATTAAACAATTTTCATAGTTGAGCTGGAACCTTTGAATTTATTTCTTTTGGGGGATAAAGAACTGATAATTAAACTTTCTTAATTAGTTTAATTATTTTTTTTTTACAAAGAAAGTTTGGGATCCATTTGATTTATCTTGGCGTTTTATCTTTTTCCAACAGTCTGACATTTGATTTCAGATCAAACTCTTGTTGGCATTGGCCTTCTTATTCTTCCTGTTCGACATTAACAGCAAAATTACAGTGACGAATCTACGCATTAGAAATGCTAGTAACCCATTCTTAGTTTCTCCAACGGAGACTGTATCACAGTGCGTGACAACATCAAACAAGAAATTCACTTCATAACCAGTGCCAGAAAAAGAAAGTTAAAATCCAGACACGTCATAATAATCAAGTATCTTTTCACTATCATCCTACAAGGTTTCATATAAGGCAAAGAAAGGAGAGGTCTTTAAAGAAAAAAGAGGACTGATAACGTCACCGAGTGAACCGCAATGCCCTTCATAGAGTCTCAGACATCGGCACCCCACTAAAACATATGGACGGGGCCGGTCAATTGCTCAGCCACGCTTTAACTATAAGATCAGATCTGGCCATATGATGATGATGATGATAAAATAAATCACCAAAATTCAATCTTTTTTTACTATCCCATTTAAGCAATGCCATTGGTCTAAATTAATGTCCCCTCGTTAGCCTCTGGGAAAAGAAAGGACATTTTTAAGTGAATTTTCGGGGTTAATTATTTCTTATATCTACAAGAAAAAACTAATTCGACATATCGAGGCGAGTGGGGTATTTATCGCAATTCTTTTGATTAAAATAAAAGAGTTTAGATCGAAACCATCGGTTTTGTGTTTGGTGTTTTCTAAACAAATATTAGTATGTGAAAAGACAAAATATGAACATTATGATATATTGTGCCCTGGCAATCTTTCGTGTACAGAGTCAATCTACCCAGGATATCAACATATAAAGCCTTGTATTGTATATCAACTCGAAAGCAGAACTCTGACACCGTCGGAAAATTTGTAAGTTCCCCACGTATGATTGTATTATTCGATATTTTCAGAATGAATCGACGTTAGGAAAGATTTCTTGATAAATATTAATATATATTTTTCTGGTCATAAAAAAATGATCGATTTGCTATCATTATTAAGTAATGAACTGATACATCTTAGAATTATTTAGCTATGTCAAACTTTATTAAGCAAGCCAATGTTTTGATATAAAATTCGTATTAAACAACTGATGTTGGGAAAACTTTCAAGATGAATTCCCATTAAATACTAATGTAGGTTTCTACTGAACAACAACAACAAATAAAAAAACCGGTGATTATTTTACTATTATTATTTATTACTAAATTGATCCATCCGATAATTTCTAACTTATTCCAGATTTTATTATAGAAGTTAATGTTTTCAAAATAAAAAAGTTATTAACCAACCATTACTGTTAAACGTTTGTGAACACACTTGTATTTGTGTGATAAAATTACCCTGTTAAATTCAGTTTATAATATCTAATGTTTTTATAAATATTTACAGTACCTTATATTTAATATAAGATTTCATCATGTATATCGAGTGTTGTCCTCATATACACACAAGTTTTATTAAAGAAATTGTCAAGGTACTGCGGTTACTATATCAGCATTGTTTGATGATATCAGCTTGTTAACTTTTTTTAAAAGAGATTCTGAGATATTTTGTAAACATTTTATACATATAGAGCGATTGTTAATACTTGATCGGTTGATATTAGTTTATATTATGTAATGAAAACAGGGGCCCAGATTTGATTCTATAAAGCTTTGTTATCGATACCGACTTGGCAGCTTGGCTGCAGTCGCTCTCTCACCGGCGTGATATGGCTTCCACTGGTGCCCCCTATGTATGAATTTACTCGAGCTACTAGACTAACAACTAGGTCCCACCATTTTACAGTGAAACCGATAAAATGTAACCTCAATGTCTACTCTAACAGCTTCTTTTCTCGCACTTCCTGCCTGTGAAATTACCTTCCTTATACTTGCTTCCCCGACAGCTACAATCTCCAAGAATTTAAATGTAAGGTCAATAGTCATCTCTTATCTCACTAACTTGCATCATTTCTCTCACGCTCTTTTCTCTATCCAATCCACCCTCATTACACCAGTATTCTCATTCTTTTAGTATCCTCTTCCTGACACTCTCTATAACCTACCACTCTTTCTCATCACTTTCGCTCTATGTAACCCTCTGCGCAACAGTTGCAATAAAACTGCCGCGCTTGAGTTGAATAGATTTCCTAGCTTTATGGTAGGCGGGACTTTCCATTACAGTGAAGGTAGGGGCGCTGAATGTACATCATATTGAGTACGACATATTAAGAATTTGATATCGTGTTGTTCTTCCTTATATACGGGTTCGATGAAGTTTTTTATTTTTTATTTTTTTTTTAGTATCGCGTTATGTTTTTGTTGTGGGGTATTACCCACATAAGATAATGGACTCGTCACAGGACTATATGTAGCCGAGGGTTATTAACGCTCGGTGAGACTGATTTCGCCGTTTAGCCACTCTTTTTTCTGAGATGGACGGGTCTTACTAACATTATGTATTATTTATAATTTAAAGCTTTGTTGTATTTTTAGATTGTTTTTGGGTTCATCCCCTTCCCATTATTTTATCTTTCATTAAATGTTTTAAATTATATATTATATTGAGCATAAATACATTTTTATTGTCATAGGCTATTTCCCCACTTTTTTAAGTGTCTCTTCTAAGTTTGTGGTATTATGGTGTATGAAGGATTGGGAGGTGATGGATGGGTTCTTTTGGTGATTGTGCAAATTGTAACGAGTGAATGGATCGTGATAGTGTTTAGCTAGATATAGGATAGTTAAGTGAGTACCAACCTCTGCCCCTCCCCTTTTCGGCTTTGTGCCATAATTTTGTATTTTATATGAAATAAATATTGTGTTGCTGAGACTCTGTGGAGACTCTAGTAGCGTTCACTGACTGATGTACAGTACACTATTCTCTTTTGGCTTTTCTATGTGTATATCTTGTATCGTTGTATTGTTTCGTCTAATATATGTCTAAACCTACATTGGCGTTTGTCTTATTATTGATGGTCCTAATTTAGGTCCACATCAGTTTTTTTATGTTAAAATTTATTTTTAGCTATTGTTATTTGTCATAAAACAAGTTTTTTTTTTTACAAATTTTGAATATTTATATGTTGCTCCGGTATTCTCTTTGCGAAGATATTGTCCAGAATTCAATAACATATGAGGGGATTAATGCTACATATAATTTCAGCGGCCTTCTCTTTGTTTCCGATATGCGTTGTGGCGCAGTTGATATCAACTCTGCACGAGAAATCAGAGAGCCAAGTTCAAGTCCCAATTGAATTTCTTGCATTCACTTACGCGCAAATACCTTTTAAGAAAGGTATGAATTCGTCTATTTTTCTTCTACTTCTATGGGTTAAATAGCAGGACGGATTGGGTTTATAGCATTGATTGTCAACCAGTCTACAGCAGAAAGTAATTGCAACCTAGTGTGGGAAAATCTTCTGTCTAGTCAGTCATGCCATTTACGAAATATGATCGCCCAAGCGTGTATCACTTATGCAAATTAAATAAAATGAACATTCTTTGTTTTTTTGTTTTTTTTCTTAGTACTTTTCTAAGCTTTTTGATTGCATCATTTGCAATTCTAATGTGCCTTTGGATTTCGGTGTCACGGTTACCCCTTCTCCCGTTAAAACACTTCCAATAGATTCAAACTTTCCTACATTTTTGACGTTGACATCTCGTAGTTGTATTTCCAATCTGAGCAATTTTCTCTTGCTGTAAATACATTCTGTTTTCTGTTAATTGATCGTTAGTCTTTTCTTCTCGCCTTCCTTTAATACCTTGTCGAAGAACTCCTGTAGCTTTTCTTGCTTTGTCTGTCATCTGCACAGTGACATCTGTGTATCTTACATTTTGAGACTGAGCCAACTCATATTAACTCGTGAATAAAATATAAAATAAAGATTTTCGTCTTTCTGTATGATTTTAACTTTCTCTTTCACTTTTTTATTTATTTATTATTTATTTATTTTATTTAATATTTATTTATTAATTTATCTTTACTAATTTATTTTAATTTATTTTCATTAATTTTTTATTTATTTTAATTTATTTTTTATTTATTTTATTTATTTTTATTTATATATTTATTTTTCTTTATTTTCTTTTTAGTTATTAATTTTTATTTATTTATTTATTTTTGCTTTTTAAACCACCGGTAGCCGATCTGGGTAAAATTTTGTCAAATTTGAATAGAGGTGCATATAAACAAAATTCTTTTTGTAAATATAAGTATCAACTAATGTTTTTTTACACATTAATTATTGATATCGATTTTCTTGTGGAAACCTAGACTTGCGCATAAAACTCTCAGAAATGGTAAATTCGTCCGTAACGCTAAACGCACAATAGCTTCCTCATCCCCTACAGAAAATGGCAAGTTTTACTACTGAAAAAAAAAAAGTTTTATGCAAAAACAAAAACAAAAAAATGAATATAATATTTTTTATTGCAAATGTACTTAAGTCAGTGGTGAATATTCATCACAGATATCATATATTATATCAAGAAATTTCACATCAAAATTCATTTATGTAAGCGGCTACAGGCTTATTAATTCAGTGTTTTAAATATGTAGATACATCGATAAATGAGTAGCCTAGGGTTGAAAACAGTTTTATTTTAAATCATAAACTCTTCCTTAACAATGCGTGCATTACATTAATGAATATTAATATTGAATGAACAGTATACAACGAAAGACAGTTATATCAAAATGCAGCTAAAAACTACGTGTTCGAAGATTTATTCATCTTTCTTCGTACACGAAGTTTGGTCAAACACTCACCTGAATGTAAATCTAAATGTAAACTTAGTTATAAATGGAACTTTGTCTGTGTGTGTGTGTGTGTGTGTGTGTGTGTGTGTGTGTGTGTGTGTGTGTCCATTACCTATAGACTCCGAAACGGCTGAACCGATTTTCTTGAAAATTTACACAGTTGTACTATAAGCGTCTGCGAGTGTTCTTAGCTAAGATTTGTGTCGAGGTATCCCTGATAAATACGAAAATCGATAATCGAAAAAATCGGGTTATAGAAGGAGTGGTCCGATTTTAATCAAATTTGATAAACTCATAGACAAAGACATAAGAAAAGATATTTGAAAGTTTCAAGGTGCATAAAATCGATAATATATATATATATGTATAAATCGATACCAGAAAATAAAAATTTGACTTACATCGATTCATTTTTCTTTCAGTCTACGGTTTCGCTTTAACTGGAAACTTTTTAGTCTTTTGTGCCAACGTCCAAAGAGTCTGAGCTCCAGGACCATAGATTAGATTTAAAACTTTCATTACACCCGAGCATCGCCGGGCTATACTGCTAGTAGTGCTATAAAAAGAAAGCACACATTAATCCAGCATTTAATCGTCATCGAATCAGTTCCGTTGTGTATGCGCAAACATTATCCAAAGACAGTTCCATTGATGGAAATACTGCATAGAACTCCTATTTGGTTGGTGACCAACAGTCGCGTCTCATTCTCTTGAACTTTTTCGACGTTTTGAAAGCAATTCTTTTTTTTTTTTTCAACTGAGATTTAAATTTTGGAAAGAGGAAGTCGCAAGGGGCGAGATCTCCGGAATATGGTGGTGGCCGAACCTGGGGTATGTTGACCTCTGCTAAAAACTGTAGCATAGGGAGCTGGTTATTTTTTCTTGTATTGTGTCATACTTAACCGAACTCCCTACAGCTTACAAGTATTATGCAGAGTTATAATCATCATCATAATTATAATCTGAAGGTTCTCATCGTTATCAGCAATCTATTTGTCGGTTGGAATGTGTGGATTAGTGTAGAAGAGTGGAATAATAAAATATACATTTTGTCTGTTAAAATAGAAATTTATTAAAAGGAGGAATAACATAAGTTGTAGAAGTTAATGTTCAATGAGAAACATTGTTAAGAGGTTAAGAGTAGAGTTCGTAAAAAAATGTTCTAGTATTAATCTCGCCCGCTTGCTCGGCCGCCATTGCCCACCGGAATCATTTCTTCCGACTCTATCGTAGCTACGCGTCGGACCAAAACAGACGCCTCTTCGCTTCAGCTCGTAATAAGTGTAAAAAGATACTTAACGAAGCTAAGATGTTATTTGCTGCCAGAATGAAGCAACACATAGCATCCTCTAAGTTCGGCACCAAGGACTACTGGCGACTCTGTAAAAGAGTACTTAACAAGAGCAAGTCCACAATACCCCCACTAATAAACAAATTTGAGGTCCTCACCTCCCCAGCGGACAAGGCTGAATCCTTTGCCCGCAGATTCTCGAATAATTCGAGACTGGACTCGTCTGGAGTTTCTACACCCGACTTCCCACCTAGAACTGATGCTCAACTGAATGACGTCCATATTACACCCTCGCTTGTCTCTAAGATAATCTCAAAACTTGACCCTCACAAAGCGAGTGGAGGGGACAGAATCCCAATCATAGTTTTAAAGAAATGTGCCCCCGAACTTTCCTCTGTACTTTCTAAGCTCTACAACTTCTGCATATCTGCTTCCTGCTTTCCTGCCTGTTGGAAATTTTCCTCTGTAGTTCCTATATTTAAAAACACTGGAGAACCCTCGGACCCCGCAAATTACCGACCTATCAGCCTTCTTCCGATCTTTGGCAAAGTGTTCAAAGTCATTATCAACGCCGAGGTCGTTCAGCATCTCACGGCCCACGAGCTCCTCTCAGACAAACAGTATGGCTTCCGCTTCACCAGGTCTACTGCTAACATGCTAACAACCATCACCGAGTACATATATCAGGCACTCGATAGGAATGGTGAAGCCCGAACCGTTGCCTTGGATATCTCTAAAGCGTTCGACAGAGTTTGGCATGCTGGCCTTCTATGCAAACTGCGGAGCTGTGGTATAGCTGGACAATTGTTTGAACTAATCCAGTCATAACTATCTAACCGCACATTGAAAGTGGTATTAAACGGATATGCCTCCCAGAGCTACCATACGAACGCGGGTGTCCCTCAAGGCTTTATGCTAGGTCCTACGCTGTTTCTGATCTACATTAATGATCTCTCTGATACCATAAGATCCAAAGTAGGTATGTACACCGATGACACAGCAGTTTATTCTCGCCTCGACCAAAAATCTGGTGTGGGCAACAAAGCTAACCTTGCAGCCGAGCTTGGAAAGGACCTCCAATCCGTAGTGGACTGGGGTAAGAAATGGCTCGTAAATATTAATGCTTCTAAAACGAAGCTACTATCAATTAATCATCATAGACAATCGCACCTACCTCTTATTATCATGGACCAGGCTTGCCTTCCAGAGAGTAAAACACTACGCGTTCTTGGTCTCACACTTTCAGAGGACCTCAAGTGGAATGATTATTGAATCAATTACTAAATCCGCTGCTATGAAAGTCGGTTCTCTGTGCAGGGCCCGGAGGTTTTTTTCCGTCTGAATATATCCTGCACATTTATAAATCTACCATCTGCACGTGCATTGAATACTGTTGCCATATCTGGTCAGGTGCCCCTGCTATTCTCCTTGGGCTTCTAGACAAGGTACAGCGGAGGATCTGTAATGTGATCGATACCGACTTAGCAGACCGCCTGCAGACTCTCTCTAACCGGCGCGACGTGGCTTCCCTGTTTCTCTTCTATAAATAATTTCACGGCTTCTGCTCCGATGAACTTAGATCACTGGTGCCCCCTAGATTCAAATTTGCACGAGATACTAGATTAGCAACTAGATCCCACTCTTTTACAGTGAAACCGATAAAATGCAACCGCAACTTTTACTCCAACAGTTTCTTTTCTCGCACTTCCCGACTGTGGAATTCTCTTCCACATGACTGCTTCCCCGACTGCTACAATCTCCAGGAGTTTAAATGTAAGGTCAATAGACACCTCGTAACAAACTAACTTCCATTCTTTCAAACACTCTTCCCACCCACCCAACTATCTATCACCCCCTTCTGACATTTCCTATATCTAACCACTCTTCCTATTTATCTCCCGCTATGTAGCCCCAAGCACAATAGTGGCAGTGGAATGCCTTGCTTGGGGTGAAATGATTAAAAAAAAATTATTGAAATTGATAAGGAGAAACAGAAAGAGCACAATATCTGGATCGCTTGAAGTTTGAAGTTACATTTTAGATGTGTGTCTCTTTCGCTCCTCCCATATCTCAATCTTTGACGCTGCAAAATCATTTATATGTCCTTTTGAATTTCGCACTGGATCATCAAGTCCTTTCAAGTCTTACAAGTCGCTCCCATTGGTCAAAAATTATTTTAAGATCTATTTGCGAAATCTAGTTTCAACTTTTTCGTTCAGCAGATGGTCAATTTTTTTCTATTTGTGGAAACCAGGATTTCACACGTCGTTGTGATTTTTTGTAAAAGTGAAGAAGAGAGCTGATTTTAGTTAATTCCTTATCCGCTACAAAACCATTGAACGAGCAAGGGTTGCGGTTGAAACTATGCAGTGTGAAGATACGACCATAATGTATGCACCTTCCTTTCAAGTACTGCTATAAGCAATGAAATTTAGCGAAAACGATATAAAGTAGTGTGCATGCGCGACATTGTTCAATGTCAATCAGTGTGAGTCGTTTTTACCCGGTTAACTTCTCTTCCGTTAGCATAGCAACAGTGCTGATACCTTGTGATCAGGCCTCGGATACGTAGATAAGTCATTAATTATTGTCCTGCATCAAATCACTGTATTTTGTATATACAGTACTGTGCAAAAATATTAGAACAAGAACTATTTTATCTTTTATGAGGCATTTTGACAGAAAATAAACAATTTAATTAAAGTAATTTTATTTAATTTACTCAACAAATGCTTTATCAAGAAAAAATACTTGTTACAAAATATATTTAATATTTAGTATAATAGCCTTTTGCATTGAAATAAAAAATAATTGAGACAATTTATCAATCGCACCTATATATATATATATATATATATATATATATATATATATATATATTGAACAGATCCACTGAATGACCTAAGAGAAGGAAAACACTGAATTCAAATCACCGACTTCCTTGTAGGTCTTGCCTTTGTAACTTCTAGGAGGAGAGACAAAGTAACCTCAAAATCACCGGTGTGAACATAGACGGCAAACCGTCTATATATATATATATATATATATAGTACCCTGCAGAAGTATTAGGAAAAGAACTATTTTATATTTTATGAGGCATATTGACAGAAAATAAACAATTTAATTAAAGTAATTTTATTTGATTTACTCAACAAATGCTTTAACAAGAAAAAAATTACTTCTTACAAAACAAATCTAATATTTAGTATAACAGCCTTTTGCTTTGATTACAGCCTTCATTCTGTCAGGCATTGGCATCACAAGCTTCTTCAATGTATCTAATGTATCTCCTGCCAAGCAGCTTGTATTTGTTCCCAAAGTGTGTCTTGCGAAGTAACATTAGATTTATCAATTCGAGAGTGGGGAATAAGAAAAAAGTTAGTCATATCCAAGGATAATAGAATAATGAGTAGTTTCAAAAAAACTTGTTTTATAAAAAATAGAAAAAAATAAATATCATTTCTTTTTAATACATTTTTTTTTACGCCTAGTTTTAAATAATCAATATTTATTAGCAATTTACGTGGCTTTTCACCCTGTATTTGAATTTCAGTGAGGTTTTTAGGAAAATCACCCCTGTCCTAATACTTTTGCACACTACCGGTAGTGTGCAAAAGTGTTAGGACAGGGGTGATTTTAAACTTTATTTTGATACATCATAAAAGATAGAATAGCTCTTGTCCTAATACTTTTCCACAGTACTGTATTTTAACATTTCCTCTGTAAAAATCTCATTTATTTGTTCATTCATTTATAGAGTTAGCGCATTTTCAGCCCCTGTGGTCCTCACTGCCCTCCATCATACAATTATGGTTCCTGGTGAAATTCAAGATAAAATAGTGCAATGGTTTGCCGTCTATTTTCACACCAGTGATTTTGAGGTTACTCTGTCTCTCCTCCTAGAAGTTACAAAGGCAAGACCTACAAGGAAGTCGGTGGTTTGAATTCAGTGTCTTCCTTCTCTTAGGCCGTTCAGTGGATCTATTCAACTTGTACAGTGTGACTATTTTGAGGATCCTGGATGTTATGCCATGATTTGTAATTGGAGGCCACAATTTGAACAACATATGTTACGCAGATGATTCAGTGTTGAGTGCAGACACGGAAAGGAAACTACAAGACCTCCTACAGAAGGTAGCTGAAGAGAGTGACAAAAAAAAAGACTACAAATAAACTGCAAGAAAAATGAATGCATGGTCATCAGCAAAAAGAGCAGCCCAGAATACCCAATGCAGGTTGGGGTTACTAAAATAAAGCAGGTACAAAAATTTAAATACCTGGAAAGTGTTCTAACAGAAGACAGAAAGCGAATTGGCATGGCGAAGGACGCGTTCCAGAAGCTGCGTATAGTACTAAGACTCAGGAAACTTTCACTAGAAACAAAGAAGAGAGTACTAGATTACTATGTGATGTCAGTTCTTCAGTATGGCAGTGAATTCTGGACAATATCACCAAAGATGAAGGAAAAACTTGAAGCAGCTGAAATGTGGTTCTACAGAAGGATGCTGCGGAAATCGTAGACCGAGCATGTGAGCAATATTGAGGTGTTGGAAAGAATAGAAACGAAAAAAAAAATCAATATTGAGTATCAGGAAGAGACAACTGAAGTTTCTGGGACATGCAATGAGGAAGGAAGGCTCGGAGAACATGATACTAACAGGCCAGATAGAGGGAAAAAGGAACAGAGGAAAGCAACGGATAACATATTTGAATGGCTGTGCAAGTGGATGACAGAATGGGGGCTGCGAGATGTTACAGGAGAAAGTGGGCTAAGAGCCAGCAGGGATAGGGAGACGTGAAAGGCCATGATCGTCTACGTCCAGAAAGGACAACGCACATAGAAGAAGACCGACGAAGGTATATGAAAGCCACGCGCTGCCCAGACTGTAATCCCGCCTCTCGTTCATACTGACAAAATTCAACGGAGTACAGAGAATTATATTTGGAGATGGCATGGCTGCAGGAGTTCCCATCAAATTTGGCAGTGTTGAATGCCAACCGCCTCCAGGGTTCCACTCTAGGTTGTCTCCGGTCTGTGGCGCCTCATAACCAGCTGTGGTGACTCGACAGCCCAGAAAGACAGCCAATCTAGGAGAAATAAAACCTAGATTTTAAACCTCTGCTGTCCTCCTGAAATATCCAAAACACAGAAAAATCTATAGAAATAAAACCAGACAGAAATCTAGTGTTGAGCTCCGAATGAAGGGAAAGGCGGAAAACTGGAACCTCATAAAAAGCTAAATCCGATAGACAGAGATCGACAGCTCAGGAAAATAGTCCTTCTTAGGAAAGGAAACCCTGATTTTAAATCTCCGCAGCTTTGCTGTCATATTCGAAACATGTAAGATTTTCACCTTCGTCCATTTCTCGACTTGGAGGTGGATTAGTTATCAGAGTATGCCACAGAAGCATTTTTATATTGTACGAGCTTGTCCCCTTCTCTAAAACTTAAACTTAGTTTGATTTATTCAGAGATATTGATTTAATTCTGGAATATGTACTTTTAATTTTATTAACTTTTAAAATCTCAAGATATTTCAAATTAATCACAGCCTGTCTCAGTAGCAAGATTAACATAGTAATGAGTGTTTCTCATATTTTTCTCAGCTTTTCTGATGATGACCTTATAGAACAAAGCGTTAGAAACAACATAAGAATGGTTTTTATATCTCCCATTTTATATACTTTGCTCGGGTATTTCACATCAGTTCGATCAGGTAAGTGCCATACCTGATACACGCTTGGGTGATCATGTCTTGAAAGCGACATGACTGACTGGGCAGAAGATTATCCCGCAGTAGGTTGCCATTGCTTTCTGTGGTAGACTGGTTGCCGACCAAGGCTATAGAACCCAATCTGTCCTGTTATTTGACTCATAGGTAGAAGGGGAAGAGATGTATTATATTATTAAGTAGTAAATAGTGGGGGATCAGTTTATTACTGCATAACAATATAAAACTGATCCCCCACTTTATGACCAGTATCAGCCTTAATCATGATTCCAACTATTATATTCAGTCAGTCAGTTTAGTGACATACGTGAAATACGCTTGGGCGATCATGTCTCTCTCGAGACATGACTGCCTGGGCAGATGATTATCCCGCAGTAGGTTGTCATTGCTTTCTGCGGTAGACTGGTTGCCAGCCAAGGCTATAGAACCCAATCTGTCCTATTATCTAACCCATAATTGGAGGTAAGAGACGGATTAATACCTTTCCCAAAGGCATTTGTGCGTAAGTGAATGCAAGGAATTCAACTGGAATTCGAATTAGGCTCCCCGATTTCTCGTTCACATCAGTTAGGTTGTCAATAAATCAATTTTAACTTTATTTAAAACAAACCTTCATTTTTTATGAAATAATCTTCATTTTAATTACAGACACTGTGCATTTTAGAATACACCCTAGTTTTGTTTTTCATGAGCCTATCTCCAAAGTAAATGATTCTTGGAAAAATATTAACAATAAAAAATGATATGTAAATTGTATCACTTCAGAAACCTTCATAAATTTTGCTTCTATATTTTATGTCAAAATCTTAGTGTTTTTTTTTTCATGATGCTCTTTCGGAACTGTATTTGGGTGACGTTTTGAAAATTTAATCAAATACTTGAATAGTAATTATATCACAAGACAAAAAAAAGATGCCGGCTGGCAGAGGCCAATTTTCATTAAAGTTATCATTTATTCACTTCACCATTTAGACAATAGTAATGACTCAAACGAAAGAAACGAATATTGAATGGTTAAGAAAGTTGGGTTTGACAATTTTTTCATTAATGTCACTGGTTTGTCTGGCAATTTGAGAAAAGAAGCAGAATTTGGAAGATTAGTGGATAATAGTCATTACCTTATTGAGTTTCGTTCTGTCTGTCATCTATCTAGCTAGCTGGCTAGCTATCAACCTGGTCCATCTATCTATCTATCTATCTATCTATCTATCTATCTATCTAGCTAGCTAGCTTTTGGTTTTAACTATATAGACTAGAAGAACAATTACCCTTTGCCTGAAAAAGAAACATCGGAAATATCTTTTTGATAAATGACTTCATTCAAGAATACGCAAAGAAGATGGGTTTTTTTTTATCGGAATCTTTAACCTGTATAATACAGCAATTCCTATAGATCTATAGTGATTGAATATATTCCTAATTAAAACTAGATGCTAACACTTTATTTCTCGCAAAAGAATAATTCGTTTCTACAATATAAAATAGTTCCATTTAATAAGGATGGACGTATGAAAAAGAAAAAAAAACGGTTTCCTACGCAGTTAAACGAAGGCCATAAAAAATGAATAAAAAGAGTAATTGTTAACGCGCTTAATAATAATGTCACCTACATTCTCTGTCTCAACATACAAAGACACACATATATTTAATCTATAACTTTGAATATTATTTTTATAGATACTCGTATTTAAGTAGATACTTTGTTTTAAATTAAACAGTATATGTCTATATGTGATTATTCTGGTCTGAATGCTTTGAGAAATTTTGTTAGGAAAATGTGTCATTCGGCAAGATTCAAGCCTGTGACCTCAAACAACAGAGAAAAGCCATCAGTTGATCTAATGCGTCTTAACAACTCGACTACGAAAGATTTCACAGTAGACGAATCTTCATTCTTGATAAAAGGCAACTATATTTTGTTTTCATATTTTAATAATATATAGATATACAATAATCTTATCAAACAGAAAACTTTGATCGATTAATTAACACTTTTAAATCCATTGTGGTGATACCGAGCAAGCGAGGAACCGGATGTTTGCCCTCAGAGATCCAGAAAGCAAATGACCAAAACTGGTTTTTGCGCATCTGGGCTGTACGCAGAAGTTCCGGAGGAAAACCAAAAATAAATAAATATCAAATCCTTTTTACGGGCCTGTAGCGGAACTCTGTATCCTGATTGGTTATCAAATCGCAAAATTCAAAATACGTCAGAGAAACGGGTTTTTCATAGCTAAAGAAAAAAATCGTCTCTGATCCACCCCACGTGACTATTCAATATTTAAGGATGGTTTCTAACCGGTCATAGCGATCATTTCAGAAAAGGCGGTTTTCTGACACACATCAAAGATGTAACTCTCGACTTCAAGTGACATTGTCTTCTCTCTCTTTTTCCTTCTCTATTTCAACAATTACTGTTACAAAGAATTTTATCATGGAACACGAACTCTACTCATAACTTCTTACGAAGGTTTATAATTGAACATTAATTTCTAAATCTCTTGTTATTCCTTCTTTTAATAAATTTCTATTTTAAAATTCAAAATGTATATTTTATTATTCCACTCTTCTACACTAATCCGCACATTCCAACTGCCGATAACCAAACTTATGATGAAAATCTTCTGATAATAATTCTGCTGAATATAATTCAACATAAAACTTGTAAGCTGTAGGGAGTTCGGTTAAGTCTGACACAAGGCCGAACAAAAGAAAATTTAACCAGCTCCCTACACTTCACTATTACTAAGTATGTCTAGTTAGATCCCTTCTATGTAAATTCGCAAAAAATCGGCAAAATAATATACACTGAATTTCAAACTTGCTAATAGATTCGTATGTAGCGGATAAGAAATTAATTAAAATCAACCTTCTTCTTCCCTTTTACAAAAAATCACAATGACTTGTGGAATCTTGGTTTTCCAAAATAGAAAAAGAACTGACCATGTGCTTAAAGAAAAAGTCGAACCCAGAATTCGCAAGTAGGTCTTAAAATGATTTTTGATGAATGGAAGCGACTTACGAGACCAAAAAGGACTTCGCGAGATTACAATAAAATGACTTCATCAACGTCAGTGGAGGCAGGTTGCTGACGCACATCAAAGATGTAACTCTCAACTTCAAGTGACCCGGACTTTGTCCTCTCTCTCTCTCTCCTTCTCTATCTCAACAATTACTGCTACACACAACTTTATCATTGAATACGAACTCTACTCATAACTTCTTACGAAGGTTTATAATTGAACATTAATTTCTAAATCTCTTGTTATTCCTTCTTTTAATAAATTTCTATTTTAGCATTCAAAGTGTATATTTTAATATTCCACTCTTCTACATTAATCCACACATTCCAACTGCCGATAACCAAACTTCTGATGAAAATCTTCTGATAATAATTCTGATGAATACAATTCAACATAAAACTGTAGGGAGTTCGGTTAAGTCTGACACAAAGCCGACCAAAAGAAAATTTAACCAGCTCCCTACACTTCACTATTACTAAGTATGTCTAGTTAGATCCCTTCTATGTAAATTCGAAATTTGTTTTTGAAACGAAAATTCGGAAAAAAAGGAAGCGTCCGATTCCTTTCTATTATTTAATATCGTGAAAAATGGTATATTTTTATGAAATATATATACGACCTTGATATTTAAATGGATAACATGGTATACCTTTCTCCCCCCAAAAAACAAAATACATAGAAATACCTATATTTCGAGGCTTTTATTATGCTCAAGGGTGTAATATATTTATTTTAAAGTTCAAAAACAGGATATCGTGTTATACTTAAGTTTTACGAAATATATATATATCTTCGTCTGCTCATTAGGTGATATATATATATATATAGCACCTAATGAGCCAGGTGAACCTAACTAGGTTTCTCCTAAACGGATCATCAGGGAAAGCTGGCTAAAGAGGAAAAGAAAAAACGACATATAAAAAGGTAATTAAGACAAACCACGTGATCAGAAAATCTAAGAAACTGCATAACACAAGGGAGGGGGAGGTTAACAATTTTATTATTTTAATTTTTAATTTTCGGGGGCGTGTAGAAGACAAAGACGAAAGCATAGATTGGCCTAATCTAATAGCCGTTTCTTTGATTTCCTAGTCACGTGGCTTGTCTTAATTTCCTTTTGATATGTATTTTTTTTCTTTCCTTTACAATCATTTTTTCATTCGTTCGATTGTTTTCGAGACGATTATAATTATAATCACGTTTATCTATCTATCTATCTATCTATCTATCTATCTATCTATCTATCTATGTACTGTTCACTATTCTATCTATCTATCTATCTATCTATCTATCTATGTCACTGTTCATCTATCTATCTATCTATCTATGTCACTGTTCATATCTATCTATCTATCTATCTATCTATCTATCTATCTATCTATGTCACTGTTCATATCTATCTATCTATCTATCTATCTATCTATCTATCGATCTATCTATGTCACTGTTCATATCTATCTATCTATCTATCTATCTATCTATCTATGTCACTGTTCATATCATATCTATCTATCTATCTATCTATCTATCTATCTATCTATCTCAGTCTGTTCATATCTATCTATCTACCTATCTATCTATCTATCTATCTATGTCACTGTTCATATCTATCTATCTATCTATCTATCTATCTATCTATATATCTATATATATATATATATATATATATATATATATATACACGGTAAATTTTCTCTAGTCTCATTCCATACACCTATGTCTTAGGGAGTAGGGACTCCTACCGGCTGACACCAAATCGGTCGAGTTCAATCCCGGCTGTAAGGAAGTGGATGTCTAACCACACGGATCAGCTGTGATACAGCGAAACAGACTTCTATGTAGACGATAAATATATGTATATATCTATTCATATATATATATATATATATATATATATCAAGAAACAAAAGTTTATATAATCTCATGTTTATATACAAGTACCATCACTCACCAAGACACTAGAAGTGTTGAAACAAATTGCTACTTTTTGTAATGATAGTAGAACATATTTATTGTATAAATTTTAAATAAATATGGTCGACTTTGTATTAAGTAATCTTTTAAGAATATGTTATTTTTTCTTTGATATTGGAATTTCATTTGATCCAAAACAACCCTATATATATATATATATGTGTATGTGTGTGTGTGTGTGTGTGTGTGTGTGTGTGTGTGTGTGTGTGTATGGGTGTGCGTATATATGTATATATATGTGCGTGTGTATGTGTAGGTGTATATATATATATATGTGTATGTGTGTATATATATGTGTGTGTATATATATGTGTGTATCTATATATGTGTGTGCATATATACACTTGTGTGTGTATATATATATATATATATATATATACGCTTGTATATATATGTGTGTGTGTGTATGTGTGAATATACATAATGAAATTTATCTAATATTTAGGGGATAGACAAAAATAAATAAATATACTGTTTAATAAACAAATGGGGCGCCAACTCAATATAATACTCAGTAAAATAATGTTTAGGTAATAAAATCTGTGTGATTGATAAATAAAAATCCAACACTTTGTATGTGTTCGTTTATGAAACAGAGTAGATATGAACGCTTCGAGAGTCCGAGAAAGATTTGCATTTAATAGGCAGTAGGTGGAAATCGTGAACGAGACGGTCTACATGATATCCGACCCAGTGATGGTTTTTTCTACGCAGTGGTCCGAAATCGTGGACAAGACGGTCGACATGAAATCCGACACAGTGATGTTTTTTTCCTACGAAATGGGGCGAAATCGTGGACGAGACCGTTTACATGAAATCCGATCCAGTGATGGTTTTTTTCTACAAAGTGGGGCGAAATCGTGGACGAGATCGTCTACATGAAATCCGACCCAGTGATGGTTTTTCCTACGAAGTGGGTCGCACGTTCGAAACTTAGTGAAGAAAATATATTTGCATTTAACATGATCTCACAAATATTCAGGCCGGTAGACAAAAATAAATAAAGATACTGTTTAATAAGTAAGCGGAGTCGCTACTAAATAATGGGTATTCACTAAGATTAACCTTTAAACAATAAAATATGTATATAATATATATATATATATATATATATATATATATATATATATATATATATAATCTTTTTTTGCTTAAATACAGGTGACACAGATTTGACCAATAAGAATCAAATTCAAACAACATTCCTGTATACTGTCTCTTTTTAAAAATGTTTCCTATATATATAAACAAACTGGATAGATAATAAGCAGACTGAAATAAATATATTGATAGATAGATATGAACATAGATATGAACATAGATAGATAGAGAGATAGATAGATATGAAAAATATGAACATAGATAGATAGATAGATAGATAGATAGATAGATAGATAGATATAAACATAGGTCTATATGAAGATAGATAGATAGATAGATAGATAGATAGATAGATATGAATATATATCGTTATAAGATATATATATATATATATATATATAGATAGATAGATAGATAGATAGATATGAATATATATCGTTATGAAGATATATATATATATATATATATAGATAGATAGATAGATAGATATGAATATATATCGTTATGAAGATATATATATATATAGATAGATAGATAGATATGAATATATATCGTTATGAAGATATATATATATATAGATAGATAGACATGAATATATATCGTTATGAAGATATATATATATATATATATATATATATCGATAGATAGATAGATAGATAGATATGAAGATAGATAGATATATGAAAATAGATAGATAAAGATAGATAGATATGAAGATAGATATATGAAAATAGATAGATAAAGATAGATAGATATGAGGATAGATATATGAAAATAGATAGATAAAGATAGATATGAAGTTAGATATATGAAAATAGATAGATAGATAGATAGATGAACAAACGAGATTGACAGTTAGAGAAAGAGCTATATGAACAAACTAAGATAGCTATAGAAATATGTACATGTATACAGATATATATCTGACGACCTAGTGTAATAAATAGATAAAATAAGAGGCAGGTGGAAAGAAATATATCTACAAAGATAGACAGATCAATATATGATCATAGATATGGACAGAATAATAGATAAATTGATATATATGAACAGATACATAGATCGATAGATATGCACAGAATAATAGATTGATAAAAATGAATATAGATGTGAACAGAATAAGAGATCAATGTATAGATATGAACAAATTCGAGAGATATGCACAGAATAATACATAAATCGGCTATAAACAGATAAACACGAACAGATAGCTAGATCAATAAATATGAACATATATATAAATAGATCGATAAGTATGAATAGATATCTAAATAGATCGATAGATGTATATGAACAGAAAATTAGATAAATCGATAGATATGAACAAATTGAGCCGAAAGCTAGGGAGCAACATAATAAAAAATATCGAAGTTTTGGAGAATTTTTGTCTTTATTTTCACCTGAGATTAAAGCCAAAATACGATGTTTAGAACGGCTTATGATAAATCATAATAGACTTTCATTGTCTCTTACATTTAACAGTATATCTTTATGAAAATTATCTGCTGCCTCGATACACTAAATCGATAGTTATGGACAGATAGATAGAGATATAGATTTTTCAATTATGAAGGAAAGTCTTATATAAATACATTATCAATTACATTTCCTGATATCTTTTTCTTTGCTCTTTCCTTAGGCACATCTTCGACGTACATTTTGTTCAATTTTAGTTGTCTAATATTAAAAATTACGAAGAAAATTTAAATATAGAAGACACTTTTAAATATGCAGGAAATTATCTGCTATATTGAATCTGAAATTCCTTGGCTTTTGAACAGTATTATGACGCATCGGTTGCACGCAAATAATATTAACGTGTTAAAAGATGCAATAATTATAACACGTTTCAGTTTCATGTGCATATTTTTTTATTCTTTCTTTGTAAATGCTTCTTTTATTCGTGATTTTTCTCGATTCTTTTGGATGACAGTTAATCCGAGTTAGGTGCCGTACGTGATACATGCTTGGGCGATCATGTCTCGAAAGCAATATAACTGACTGGGCAGAAGATATTTCAAAAGTAGGTTGCCATTACTCTCTCCGGTAGACTGGTTTCTAACCAAGGCTATAGAATCCAATCTGTACTGTTATTTGATCCATAGCTTGGGGGGAAAAGCTTCATACCTTTCCTAAGGGTATCTGCGCGTAAGTGAATGCAACGAATTCAACTGAAATTCTAACACTGATCTCAATTTTCTCGTTCCGATTCGATATCCGCTGCACCACAACCCACATAGTACAGGGCTATAAAGCATGTCTATCAGGTTTTTAAAAGATGAAGAATAAATTTCAATTTTATTTCAATTAGTTTGCAATCACCAGGGACGGACTGCGTAGTGGTCATCGGCGTCAAAATTGAAATCTGCATCGTGACGTCGTTACGTGCACTTTCCCATAAACATCTGTGATAAAAAGGGCGTATTCATTTCGTCTAAACCCCTGGACAAAATCGGTTCTTTAGCCTTGGCAGGCAAGTTTACAGGTTAAAGACAAAACCGATTAAGCCCGAAGAGGTTAACGTCGCCTCATAATATCCTAAACATTATAAATTAGGCCGGAGAATACAATGGTCTAAACGTCGGGAATAAAGATCAGGACAACAGTCCGAACAACGTTAATAATGTTTGGTTTGGTCTGGTTTGTGTTACGGCGTATCAACCCCTTGGGGTCATTTAATGCTGAAGCATTACTTGTTTTAGTATTCAAAAACGTATTATGGCAATAATTTTTTCCTTCAAAACATATTTTTTTGGTAAAATTTTCCCTTAAAAAACGTATACTTGTTGGTTACATTTTTCTTCAAAGACTTAATTTGTTGGTTACATTTTTCCTTCAAAAACGTATTTTGTTCGTAACATTTTCCTCAAAATCGTATTTTTGTTGCTAACATTTTTCATTCAAAATTGTATTTTTGTTGGTAACATCTTTCATTCAAAAACGTATTTTTGTTGGTTACATTTTTCCTTCGAAAACGTATTTTTGTTGGTATCACTTTTCCTTCATAAACGTATTTTTTTTTGGTAACATTTTTCTTTCAAAAACGTATTTTTGTTGGTAATATTTTTCCTTCAAAAATATATATTTTTCTATAAAAGTCGATTTTTATGTATATATTTCATAAAAGTCTGTTTTTATACTTTCATAGTGTTTTCACCCCACTTTGGTAGGACGTAAATATTTGCCCATAGCTGGAACCTTAAGAGGTTCTACCACTCCGGGTCAGAGTGAACCTGCGGACAACAGCAATTAATAGGTGGTTCCACGCTCCTCACAATCTCCTAATCAGAGGCCTTGCTGCCGGATGCAGTTTACCGTCATACCCAGGACCCCCAGTTTAGGGGTTAACTTTTTGCGCATAGCTGGGACCCTAAGAGGTTCTACCACTCCGGGTCAGAGTGAACCTGAGAACAACAGCAATTAATAGGTGGTTTCAGGCTTCTCACAATGTCCTAATCAGAGGCCTTGCTGCCGTATGCAATTTACCGTCATGCCTAGGTTCCCGTAAATAAAGTGAATATTTTCAATACTTCATCTCAGAAATATATACAACTATATATATTTTATAGTGGTTGACAAATGGACACGTGGTTTCAAACTTATTATGCAAATTTGCTGATTTAATTTTTCTTCTATAGCTAGTCCGACACTAAATAAAACGAAAAGAAATCATTATTCGGTGGTATTATATCATATAGTATTTCACTGCACGATTGGCCCGAACAACAACACGTAAAAAAACGTATCATTAAAAAATAGAACATTTATTCAAAAAATAAAATCTATGTAACTTATATATATATATTACACACTATATGCACTTCTTCTAAGCCTGACTAAAACCTTCGGCAGTTGTCTAAATATAAAAGGATACATCACTCATTATTAGAACTGTCAGTGCGAAACTGCGGCTATAAAACGACGATTGCAAAAATGACTACAAAATGGCGGCTGTGAATGCTGCATTTTCACCTTTATACCAACATATGACGCGCGAAGAAGTTCAATGGCTCACACAAATTATTCACTCTATATGCTCCTTGCATTTGAGATAATTTGTAACAAAACATGCAATATAAATTTATGAAGATTGAGTGAACATAAATAGCACTAACCAGAATATACATGTCGATTTTGAATCGTCTTTAATATGTACAGGCTAGTGTAGGAAGAGTTAGTCGATATTCTGATAATTATGATGTCTTCGGTCATCTTCTGACGAAGTTACACTCATTGAAATTGCTCAGATCTTTAGATGACCTTGTGTTGGGAGGGGTGAAACGGTCCGGTGTACGCAAGGGTGATGCAAGCGGAGACGCTCACGGGTATTTTTTTTTTTTTTGTTCAATTATAACCGTTCCAGAGCAGTTACATATGTATTACATAAGGTGTAGCCTATTTCAGAATGGCAAACAACTGAGCAAAGGATTTCGTGGTAGTGAAATTTTACAGTGACTTATAGTATTTTTTAAAGTTTTAGCATAAGACCAAAAAGGGCCAGAGACAATATGCCTCGCACACCCAGGCTCCTTATTATGACAAGCCAAAACGTGACGATATGATTTTGGCCAACATTTTGACATGCGTCCTCTCAATCATCTCTCTTGCTTTCACACCTTCCTTCTAGGAACGATTCTTTTAAGTCCCTTCGGGAGGTAGGCGATCATGGTCCTTCACATCTTCTTTTACCTTGTAACCCTTAATATATTATGTCTTATTATTTCTCCCAAACCCTGCTGTGTCATTCATTTGTTTAAGGTATGTCACGCGCAGTTTTCCACTGTCCCTTTTTCTGCCTATCAGCCCTATGAATATCAAATTCTCCAAGCCATCTTTCCTCATTACGTGTCCGTGAGCTCAACTGTCTCTTCCTGATCATAAGTTTTTTGTTTTCATTATCTCCAAAACCTTGTCGTTGCTTACATGTTCGGTCCATGTTATCCTCAGCATCCTTCTGTAGAACTATATTCTGTTGCTCCAGTCTCTCCTTCATCCTTGAGGATATTGACCAGCATTTACTGCCATATAGGAGGACAAATATCATGTAACAGTTCAGCACTCTTTTGTTTGTTTCCAACGAAATCTTCCTGTCTCTCTGTTTAGCTTTTGAAATTCGTCATCAGTTAATTAATCACCGCTTTCCTCTGTCTCTATTAACTTCATTGTGCCCTGTGAGTGCCATATTCCTCAAGCTTTCTTTTCTCATTATGCAACCTAGAAATTTCAATTGTCACTCTTTGATTTGAAACTCAAGTGCCTCTTTTGTTTCTTTTATTCGTAAAAATTTCCTGCTTAGCTTCAACTCGTTATCTTTCAAACCGTTTTTATTTAAGTGGGCAAAGGGGAAACAAGATCTTCTTTATCAGAATGTCGTCAGAGTGTTATACGTCAACCTTAAATAAGTGTAATCTATCCACTTACATAACAAACGATTTATTACGTGTGTGTGTGTGCCCGCGTGCTTCTGTGTGTGCGTGTGTACTACTTTGTGCGCGTTCGTGTGTTCAGTATCACTCATGACCATGCACACTCGCACGCAGAAACACTCTTGCGTCTTTAACATATACTCACATTCACTTTAGCTGTCTCTTCCTGATATTAAGCATAATTTTCTATTTCATTTGCATCCTCTCCAAAACGTTGTCGCTGCTCACATATCTGGTTTATGGTATGCTCAACATCCTTCTGTAGAACCACATTTTTATTGCTTCAAATCTTTCTTTGATCTTTGAAGCGTTTGTCGCTGCCATATAAGAGAACAGATATCGCATAACAGTCCAGTACTCTTTTCTTTGATTTCAACGAAATCTTCCTGTCTCTCTGACCGTTTTATTTAAGGGGGAGGCCAAACAAGATCTTTGTTATCAGAATGCTGTCAGAGTGTTATACGTCAACCTTAAATAAGTGTAATCTATTCAGATATCATGTAACAATTTAACACTATTTTCTTTGTTTCCAGCGAAACTGTCCTGTCTCTCATTACTATAGGCTTTTCGAATGCATCCTTGACCATCACAGTACGGCTTCAGATCTCAGTGTCGCACATTCCGTCATATGTTAGAAAACTTTCCAGGTATTCACATTTTTGCCTCTGCTTGATTTTAGCATCTCCGACCTCTAATTGGCATTTTGGGCTCCTCTTTTTGCTGATGGCAATACATTCAGGTTTCTTGTAGTGTATATTTAATACTTTCTTCTCGCTTTTCTTTTCTACAATCTACAGGAGTTCTTGTAGTTTTCTTGTCATGTATGCTATTAGCGGATGTGCGTTGTGGGTCAGTGGATATCGGCTCGGAACGAGAAATCGGGGAGCCGAGTTCGAATTCCAGTTGAATTCATTGCATTCACTTCCGCGCAAACGCCCTTGGGAAAGGTATTAATCCGTCTCTTTCCTCCAGTGATGGGTTAAATAAGAGGACAGACTGGGTTCTATAGCCTTGGTCGGCAACCAGTCTACTGCAGAAAGCAATGGCAACCTACTGCGGGATAATCTTCTGCCCAGTCAGTCATGTCTCTTTCGATACATGATCGCCCAAAGCGTGTATCACGTATGGCACTTAACTGACTGACTGAATATAATAGTTGGAAATATGATTAAGGCTTCTTCTGGTCATAAAGTGGGGTATCAGTTTTATATTGTTATGAAGTAATAGAGTGACCCCCCCTCTAATTGCTGCTTATTAATACAATCCGTCTCTTCTCCCTTCAGCCATAGTTTAAGGAGCAGGACAGAAAATTTTCTGCCCAGTCAGTCATGTCTCGAAAGAGACATGATCGCCCAAGCGAGTATGGGGTATGGCACTTAACTGACTGACCGCTATTAGCAATGACTCAAATGCATCTGTAATATGCTTCAGATTGCGACCGCCACAGTTTTAACAATGTTGGATAGTCAGATGCTTCGACTACTGTCGCTAATAAAAATAAGCGTGATATATATATATATATATATATATATATATATATGTAAGGAGGTACATAAGTATATATAGGTGTATGCAGATTGATATATAAGTATTAATCAACTGTGAATGCTGTATAAAAGAGCAAATATATATATAGCATTATCCGCTCAAGTTCGCGTTCCATGCATTTCAGCAACCTTCGTGATAAGGAATTAAATATATATACATATATATAATCGTCCGCAAATAGATCTGTTTCGCAGCTCATCAATACGATTAGACAGCCGATTGCTTTTACCCAGGATTGAAACCCGACCGAATTGGCGTCAGTCGGCTATTCTATCCCCAGGCCACGAGCGTCCAGTAGAAGACGGCAGGCTTTTTAGCGCGTATAAACACGCCCAATAGCTAGCGTGCTCCAATTCATTATTGAATGAGCGTTGCGTAAATGCCCGAGTAGCTACTGTTTACAAATTCTACCACTATATATATATATATATATATATATATAGGACCGAGGACCGAGGACGGTCTGAAATATAAAATATAATAAAAATAAACAAAGACTGTTTAAAAAAGTACATTTTTAAATTCTAAACTTTTTATTAATATTCTTATATATATATATATATATATATATATATATAAAAGAGAGAGAGAGCGAGTTTTTCAATTTTGATGCAATCCGTGGTAGGGTTTTGTGGTATGAAGCACTGAGACCGGTGATGATACGAAACGCAACACATTACACCACGTAATCACCCCTCATGTATTGATATATAAAAAGTAAAAATATCCTGGTTTTAAGCCAAACCGAGTAATGACTTTAATAAAAGCCATAAATCAATAAAGAATCCAATTGAAACTTCCAAATTACATAAAATATATCTAAACACATGAAATGTAATTTTTATTGCGCATTAATGCAATTTCACGATATTACAGGTGTTTCCGAAAAAAAAAAAAGAAGCAATTTATGTTATTTCAACGGATTACTAATTCGTGACCTCAACTATAGAGGATTCGGTACATTTCCGGTCGTTATATGTGATCAATAATTTGTTTTTCCTCAGGGGAACTGTAAATAAATACATATTCTCATGCAATAGTAATACTAATCGTCTGTCTTATAATAAACAACATTGTTTATTTATTTGTGTGTGTGTGTGTATATATATATATATATATATATATATTTATACATTTCACTCCTGTCACGCTCATGAAGGAAGAGAGAAAGAGACAGACAGAGACAAAAGTGAGGCAGCGTCAGCTCAGTTAATTCTCTCTACTACCAGCTATTAATTTTTATTACCAGTTCTGAAAGCTTTTGGCACGTTTTTACTCTGTAACAATGCCTTATTAATTTTTTTCCAAAAATTATGCCGTCGAGAAAAGAATATATACATATATATCTTCTATTGAAATAAAGACCATTATATATATATATATATATATATATATATATATATACAATGGGCATTATTTTAATATATATATATAAGGTGTTTAAAAAATAGCTGGTATAACTTGTTCCAATTCACTAAATAATGAAAAATTTCTTATGAACATATGTCCGGAAAAGTTTGTTCCCGAATTATAGGCTTTTCAAACATGTGCTTACCAGACTGCCTTTTTTATAAGACATGTGACACATACACGTGTTTTCGAGTGCCCAGTAGCAAGTGTTCAAAATGTACATCCATCTACCATAATGCAGGCGTCACACGGACTCGTGAACACACTGTAAAATTCGGTTTCGTATTGTCTCGTATCCTGCTAAAACTTCGTTGCGGAAAGTGTCCATATCATCAACTGGAGAAGAATATGCCAGTCCTTTCAAATGGCCCTACAGATAGAAATTTGTTTAGGTTCGGTGAGCATGGAAGCCATACAATTGGTTCACTTTTTCCTATCCACTAACCAGTAAACTTTCGATCTAGGCTGTGTGACTGAGGTGTGCGAATGATCAGTGGAACATCGTTTAAGAAACCAGGCAGCTCTTGCACGCAACCCCTATAAGCTTGTTCGGAAGTACATGAGGTCCTACTTACCTATCACCAACAATACCAACCTAGATGTTGACTGAGAAGCGCTGTTGGTGACGTGATAATGCGAGTGCATGTGGATTTGACTATCCCATCCCGTGTAAAATGTGCTTTATCTGTACAGATAACGAAGGCAGGAAAGTTTGAAATTGTATTGCATTGCTGTAAGAACCATTGACAGAACCCAACTCATGCAAGGTAATTTCATGGTGACAACGTCAATACACATTTTAGATGATATGGGTATATCTGTTGTCCTCGGAATAGTCACCAGGCATTCGAATTGGTAACAGTTACTTGCCTTGCCAACTGTCGTTTGCTGATTTCAGGAATATCATGCACAATATCTACTATCTGCTCTTATTCCTCAGGCGGCGTAGACCTTGGGCGTTCTCTGCTTCCAGCACGAGGTTCGACGGTCTCCTGTTCACAGAGGTGGCGATGGATATTCACAAATGCTTTCCTGTCGGGATATAGTCAGCGTGCAAGCGTTTCCTGGTAGAGAAGACGAGCTTGTACAGCGTCACAGTTCACCCAACCATACATCAAGTACATATCTGTCCTCTCCTGATTTGAGAAAATGCCCAGTCAACATGCACTACAAACAGTCGTCCAGAAAAAACAGCTTCTTTTTTCGCACTTCCCGCCTGTGGAATTCCCTTGCACATGCCTGCTTCCCCGAGAGATACAATCTCCAGGTGTTTAAATGTAAGGTCAATAGAGACCTCCTAACACACTAACATGCATCCCTTCTCTCAAACAGTCTCACCATCTAATCAGCCCTCATTCTCGGTACACTTACCCGTCTATCACTCTCCTTCTGACATTACCTATATCTAACCATCCTTTTCCCATCATTTCCCCGACTCTATATAACCCCCTGCGCAATAGTGGCAGTGAAATGCCTTGCTCGGAGTGAAACGAGTAAAAAAAAAAAACTGGTTGCCAACCAAATCCATAAAGCCGAATCTTTAACCCATAGATGAAGGGAGAAGTGACGAATTCAAATCTTTCTATTTGAGCGTAAGTAAATGTAACGAATTCAACAGGAATTCGAACTCGATTCTCTGATTTCCATTTCCGAGCCGATATCAACGGCACCGCAACGCATCTGTAGAGTCTTTGAGCGATATGTAAAGCTTACTACTGGGCTACATCGTTAATAGTGGACACAGAAAATGTTTTTGTATTCAATATTTAAATTTCTGTTTAAGATCGAACCAAAACAGCTTGTAAACGTTATACTACTGTTAACATTTTATAAGAAAAATTAATTACAATCCGTTGTGGTGCACTAGATATCGGCTCACAAATCGGGGGGCAAAGTTCGAATTCCAGCTGAATTCATTGTATTCACTTACGCGCAAAAACCCTTGGGAAAGGTTTAATCCGTCTATTCCTTCCAGTTATGGGTTAAATAACAGGACAGATTGGGTTCTATAGCCTTGGTCGGCAAGCAGTCTACCGCAGAAAGCAATGCCAACCTCCTGCGGGATAATCTTCTGCCCAGTCAGCCATGTCTCTTTCGAGACATGATCGCCCAAGCATGTATCACGTATGGCACTTAACTGACTTACCTCATCTCAGAAACAAAACAGATATTGAAGGACGGTGTGTACGAGGGTCATTCCATAAATAAGGTGAATTGTTCTAAGGTGAATCTTTCTAATACAGATAGAAGCTTACTTTTTTCAGCGTAGTCTTCCAGCAGTGTCACACACTCTTCCCATCTGTGCACAAGTTTCCGTATTTCCTCAACGTAAAAATATTTGGACTGATGTCTCAGCCAATCGCTCACAGCACTTTTGATTTCATCGTCACTTTCAAACTTCTTTAAACAATTTAGCCAATTTGTAGACATTTTTAACTGAAACATGTAGCACCATACACAGTTGACATTCTTCCATGAATTTCAACTGTTTTGCACCCTTCAGCAACCAAAAACTTGATAACTGACCTCTGTTCAATCGTAGAGTATGCTTCTTGGTCGGCCATCTTTGTTAATCTCCAAAATTCTCAGTTTTTTTTCTAATCTGCAAAAAAAAAAAAAAAATTAAATCCTTTTGAAAAAGAAGTAAAGGAAATTTTTTAAAAAAGTAAGCTTCTATCTATATTAGAGGTCCTTATACAAAAAGATTCACCTTATTTATTTAATGACCCTCGTACAAGGATAGAAAATTAACATTAACAGAAATTAGCTAAATATTGAAAATATCTGTCGATATTTTTTAGATGAAGTATTCTATTTACTTCATTCATATTGCTTGTTCTGTCTTTATCAATTTTACTTCCACATTCACGACGTTTCGGCTGCTGTACGCTCTGGCTTTCTTCAGGTGATATGTGTTGGGTTTTCAAACCGAGCCATTTATTTAGGTATGGCTCATTGAATTAAAACACTCTACCCGCGTTGACTAAATTTTCTCATGTTAAAATAGACCAAATATTGTACATCTGTCTATATTTCTGAGTTGAGTTTTTGTAACTACTTACACTATTTACATTATTCGTGTTGTTGCTCTCATCTTTGTCCCCACATTTCTGACTTTGTACACAACGTCCTTCTTCAGTATCTGTTTTTATTTCCGAGATGAGTTATTGTAATCATTTACACTACTTACATTGTTCGGAATGTAGTCCTCATCTTTATTGCCACATGATGACGTTTCGAATGTTATACACGACGGCACTCTTCAGTATATGTCAATATTTCTGAGATGAAGTGTTGTAACTATTTACAGTATTTACCTTGTTCCGACCGTTGTCTTCATATTTATTACTACATTCACGACGTTTCAGTCGTTGTACATTTCTTCGAGTGATATTTGTTGGAATTTCAAACCAAGCCCTTTATTTAGTCAACGGGAGTATATTGCGCTATGTTCACTTGGTGAACGTGCCATTAAAGATGAGGACAACAGTCAGAAAAAGGTAGACAAAATAAATAAGGTTTACAAGGCTTTATATAATCAGGATTAAGATTAATGCAAATAGTTACTGAAATTGTTCATAACATCTGAGAACGTTTCATCTAAAATTAAATAAAGAAAAAAATATCACAACAGATATTTTGAACTGTAGGGAGTTTCCAAGTGTTGTCCGAATTTCTTTTTCATCGGATCAATATTACAAAACGGTAGTTGAAAATTCAGCCACTGAATCACGCATCAAGGAAGGAACAGATGGCGTTATGTGTACTAAGCCAATATTTCCAATTTTTATAAATTTTTCTTTTACTTATTACTGCATTTTTTAAAGAAAAGAGTTTTATTTTTACTCGCTTTAACCATTAGTTTTGGCATTTACAGTGTTCTCTCAGTCTGTTTTTTTTATTTCCATCTACTTTTCTTGTCTCTGTCAATCCGGAATGCTTAAACGACATGATAGGCCCATCAATAAGTATTTTCTTAAATTGTCTCAGGCCAAATTTGACATAAAAGATTTGATAATTCAACCAAATAACCAAACCTATCTTAAGATGCAGTAAGATATGCATAGAAACTCTCGAAATGCGAACATCCCAATTTGGGGTTCAAATTCACATGTAGGCCCTTGCAACTTTCAATGCAAACATAAATCCATCATTAAAGATATGATCGCATATTCTTGTGAATATATTAAAACTAGTCATAGAAATTTACGTCTTATTTCAGAACGGGTTGTCCATTTTTGAACAATGTACATCAGTTTGGAACGAGACATCGGAGACCCGAGTTCAAATTCTAGTCGAAATCATTGCATTCACCTACGCGAAAATACCCTTATGTAAGGTATTAATTCATCTCTTATCCTTTCAGCTATGGGTTAAATAGCAGGACAGATTAAGTTCTACATCTCTATACATAAAAGGCAAGACATTTGTATGTGTGTCTGTCGCTCTGTTTGACTGTCTCTATGTCCTTTATACAAATCCACAATTTTTATCCGATTCTCACCAAACTTCACACAAATATTCTTTAGGCTTCCGTCAACTGGAATTTTGATCTTTTAGTGTTCTCTCTCCTCAAACATGATTTTCCTTATATTGTTTCACTCTTAGTAAGCCCCACCACTTGCATCTTAGTGGCTTTATCGTCTTGCTTGAAGTAAAAAGTTAAAAATAGAAACTGAAAGTGTTTTATTTTAATTCTATATCAGTCTAGAACGTTGGCACACATGCTGTCTGTTTCCTTTTCTTTTTTATGCTTGAATTGACGTAACATGTTTGAAAATATAATGAAGTGATTAGCTATTGGTTTTTCTATGGCTTGAATTTCTTTTTTTCTTTTTTCTACATACAATTGCGATCAGATGGTGAACTGCTAGACAACCATACAGATATTTAAATTTGTTCACACCACGCAACAGATGTAACAGAAGGTCAGTTTTAAGGTGGGTTTCTCAGCAGTATCGTAGAAAAAATTTCCAAAATCCTTCGTCACTTACTCTTTTGGAGACGCTTCAGAAGCCAGGCAATAAACTCAGCCTCCTGCCGAGAGAGGAGTAAACTCTTGGGGGATGGCCACCTGGAACTCGGAGCATGGATATACATCGCAGCCAAAAGCAAGTGGATTCTTATATCGCTAGACAGCAATATAGAAGTTAAGGTATTTGGCTTCCTCCTTACTTGAGACAAATTGTGGTACAAGACTATTTTAATGTGAGTAATCCGAGCCATATAGCTCGGGCAAAAATTAAATGTCTACATTTCACCAGTCAAGACTCTATCCCTCGGCGGAACCTCGTCTGGGTTAATCTCCGTACGAAGGCAAAGTCAGAATTGCCTCTGGGTGACGTTAATCACTAAGCGGCAATATACCCCACCGCTCACAATTGTGTCCAATGTATTTATGAAGGTTTGGACATAATGTTCATAGGTACGTATATAACAGTATGTTTGTATATATTTATGTAAATGAAACAGTTTTTCTTTGATTTCATAGAAACTTAAAATATATTACAAACGTCTTTAGGATAAATATCTAAAATTTATGGTCAATAAAAGCTATTTGATATTACTTGAATCTTTTTTCTTCATGCTTTGTTTAATAGAAAACAGAATTTTTACGTTTTGTTTTACGATTTCCGCAAAACGATGCCGTAATAGATTTAGAGATCTTACATTTGAAAATACTTTAGGCTATTTGTGCTTGCAACTTAATTTGCCTTATCGATATATTTTATAAGCACTCAAGGCACTTCTCAAAGTAAGCTTTCTCAGAAAAGAAAATATCACTATTTAAATACAATGGCGAAAAATAATATTTTAAGTGTGAACCCAAAATACTCGTGTTATTTAAAAAAAAAACAAATGGTAACGCAACGAGGTTCTATAAGACACTGGATAAATACATCAACTTATCCTTATAATATTAATCCCAATATAGAAAGAAGATCTTGACAAATATGCATTTTCTCACCGGATTTATTTAACTTATACAACATGACAAGACCAAGAGAGCATCTTTATTGGGTTAATACTAAAAACAAAAAAATCTAATAAACACAAAAGAAAACGAATCCCAAATCCCAAACTAATGGATTACGGAAAAAAAAACAAAAAAAAAAAAACAGAATATAATATAACAAACGCCAAACGGAAAAAAATCATATATCAAGTCCACAGTCAAAAATATACACAAGAACACAAACACTTTACCGTAGTCTAAATTTTTAAAGCGGTCACATATTAACACGTTAAAAAAGGTCAAGCAAACACAGCAAAAAGAGTCCAACTCAAAATGACAGAATTCAATATAATATAAAGCAAATTAGGCAGACATCTACTTAATCGCGATAAAAAGAAGTAAACAATAAAAATTAATTAACAATCTACAGACACTACAACACACTAAAAAGAAGTCAACCAATAAAAAGCAATTAACTAACTGTAGAACCAATAACATACTAAGATATTAAATTACAGCAAGTTCCCTATAAATAAGAAAAAGGCCAAGAAGCAGGTATAGAAGCAGAAGCACTGAGGAATGAAGACATCACTGTAATGCCTACTTTGAAATTTCGAAGTTGTCATAACTCTGTTTTTTCATTCTATTAACGCTCTATTTCGATATTGAGCACTTCATGATAAAAACGGGCTTGCCAAAATGTTTCTACCAGTAAACAAAAAAAACAAAAAAAAAAAAAATATCAATCTTGGCACTAAGCATCATCATAACCTAACAATATACACTACCGTTCATAATTATTAGGATAACCCAGTTTTTTTTTAAGGAAATGATGTATTTCATACTATTTTTAGTATTTATTGCCAAATGAAAATAGAATGGATCTTTTGTTATTATTACTTTGCAAAATTTTACAAGGCAAGGAAGCAAAGATGAACTTATCCGAATCACCATAAATTTTCTTCATTCTTTCATTGATGAAACTTCAACAGAGGTAATTATTAAATATTTATAAATTCATTTGATGCACATGTTATTGTGCAACATTAACTAAAGAACCATTCTATTTTCATTTACAATTATTCACTAGGCAATAAATACAAAAAATAGTATGAAATACATCATTTTTCCATAAGTATTGGACTGGCATAATAATTATGGCCGGTAGTGTGTGTATATATATATATATATATATATATATATAATCTACAGAGTGCGCTCGGTAAATTGTCGTTATTTGACTTGTAAAATTTAACAAATGAATAATAACAAAAGAATCATTCTATTTTCAATTACAATTATTCAATTGACAATAAATACTAAAAAATAGTATGAAATACATCATTTTATTATTAAACACTGGAGTGGCCTAATAATTACGGCCGGTAGTGTATATATATGTGTGTATTTGTGGGTGGGTCTGCGCAGGTTTTAGCAGGCTGTTTAATGTAATGCCAGAAATTTAAAAAAAAAAGACAACAAAAATGCTAACTGCACCACAAACCTGTCTTGCAAACATTTCCAACGATAATTTACCTATATAAAATGGCATACAAATGAAACGATTTGAAATTGGCAACTATCGCCCCTTCTTTTTTCTTTCTTTCATTCATTGTTTAATTCTTTTTCTCGCAGAAAACAAGTAGCGTCTCTGATAAGTCAGTTCCGTGTTTTCACGCAGTCAAAATGAAATACTTAATTACGGATTAACAGGGCGTAACGGTCGTGCTAACTAAATAAGACCTACCAAGTGGAAGGAGTGTCATGCAGAAGTATAAAAGAAATAATATTATTCAGTTAGTTAAGTGCCATATGTGATACACGCTTGGGCTATCATGTCTCTTGCGAGACATGACTAACTGGGCAGAAAATTATCCCGCAGTAGGTTGCCCTTGATTTCTGCGGTAGACTGGTTGCCAACCAAGGCTATAAGGCCCAATCTATCCTATTATTTAACCCATAGCTAGAAGGAGAAGAGATTTATTATATTATTAAGTATAGGGGGATCAGTTTATTACTTCATAACAATATAAAAATGATCCCCCACTTTATGCCCAGTAAAAGCCTTAATCATGGTTGCAACTATTATATTCAGTCAGTTAAGTGTCATATGTGATACACGCTTGGGCGATCATGTCTCTTGTGAGACATGACTGATTAGGCAGAAAATTATCCCGCAGTTGGTTGCCATCGCTTTCTACGGTAGACTGGTTGCCAGCCAAGTCTAAAGAACCCAATATTTTCTGTTATTTAACCCATAACTGGAGGGAAGAGACGGAATAATACCTTTCCCAAGGGTATTTGCGCGTAAGTGAATGCAAGGAATTCAACTGGATTTCGAACTCGGTCCCCGGATTACTCGTTCCGAGCCGATATCCATTGCACTACAATACACATCGGCCAGTAGAAAAAATTGAACGAGAAAATATTTTAGAATTGGAATTTTCGGAGCCTCTTTTGTCTTTCTCACCGACAAATAAAACTGAACTTTTGTGCGGTTAATATTTAAGTACCTAGGAAGTGTTCTAGAAATTTAAATACCTGGGAATTGTTCCAATGAAGACGAAAAGAATTACTGCGATCCGAAGGCGTATTGGCATGGCTAAGAATTCCAAAACCTGATTAGAATACTGAGAGGGAAATTTCCCTGGAAACAAAGAAGAGAGTACTCGATTGTTATGTAATGTCTGTGATTCATTATGGCATCGAAGGCTGAAGAATCTCATTAAAGATGAAAAAAAGCAACACCGCGTGAGAGCTCGAAATGATAACAGAACCATATATTTAAATGCAATGTAATGTATTATGACCAGATTTAAACGTGATTTTATTAAGTGTGGGTTGTTTTAATTTAATGTAGATGGCCTCCAATATCTGAAGGTTCTTTTTTGCTGTGTGTATGAGTGAAGATTATTGTATTTTTGACGTCATAGAAACGCATTACAAATTTACGAACTGCGTTTGCTATTTTTGGTAACTGTTATCGTTGCTTAACAAAGTTTTATGTCAACACAAGATAAAATCGTCGCTGATGGTGGATGTCTTTATGTTAACGTCCCTGTAACCTCTCTGAAGATGGCTCATGTGAGCCGAAAGCTTAGAACCAACTTAATAAAAAATTATCCAAAAGTTGGAGAATTTTTGTCTTTATTTTCAACTGAAATTAAAGCCAAAATACGACGTTTGGAACGGCTCATGACTAAACGTAATAGACATTCATTGTCTCTTATATTTAACAGTATATGTTTAGAAAATTATCTGCTGCCTCGATACACTACATATATATGTATATATTTGTGTGTGTGTGTGTGTGTGTGTGTGTGTGTGTGTGTGTGCGTTGAAGTATGATTTTATTTCGCAAGAAAACAAATTGACAACGATGTACTGAATGCTCGAGACAAAAGACAAGATTAATTATTAGAGAACTTTCTAGAGAACATATTTTCCACCGACTGCTGTGAGTTTATCAATTTTTATATTTATTTTTATTTCTTTCTGAAATTTGAAATGAAATTAATTCTTCCTTTTTGGTGAGACTTTCTAATTATTAAAGAATTTTCTCTTTATTTTTTGTTTCTCAAATAAGTGCATGCGTTATCTCTCTCACAATCTAACTACGAAGTTTTGTAAAAATATTACGAAAAAAGAAAATACGTATTTAAACTTCATTTGCCGAATATATGTAAGGAAAATAAATACGCTATTTGAAAATAAAATGCTAGATAACGTATTTTCCCCGAAATGCTAAACAGAACTGTCGAAAGATTTTTCAGTTATTTCATGTATAAGCAAGATTATAAAGCCACTAAGACTGGTGAAAACTTTAAAAGGAACCGAAAACAAAAGAAACAAGGATAAACCAATAATCCTGTTCAATAGAGGGGTAAAAAGATTAAATTTTTTTTGTAAGTTGATCATTGTGTGCCAACCAAAATACAATAGAGATTATTCTAATCAAAACTGAAAAATGGCCACAATCAACTACAATATGCTATTTGAAAAACAACCTTCAACATAATGCACCACCCAAATACGATAAAACATTTTCTGCGTTAAGCTGAACAATCGTGCAATATCGTGACTTTTCTGCGTTAAACTGAACAATGCGCGCAAATAGTATAAAATATGAATTTTTCCACTAAAAAAAGAACAATACGCGCAAATTGAATAAAATATGGAACTTCATACGCAAAACTGAACAATTCGCGCAAATTGAATAATATACTGGCTTTTCAGCGCTAAGCTGAACTAATTGCGCAAACTGAATAAAATATGGATTTTTCGACGCAAAAAAGGAAGCATACGCGCAAATTGAATAAATAGGGAAATTCATATGCAAAACTGGACAATTTGCGCAAACTGAATAATATAGTGACTTTTCAGCGTTAACCTGAACAAATCGCGAAAACTGAATAAAATAGTGAATTTCATACACAAATCTGAACAATGCAGGCAAACTGAATAATGCAAATGCGTTTAAACATTAAATTGAACAATGCGCGAAAAATTAATAAAATAGGGATTCTTCTACGCAAAATAGTAAAAATCTGCATAAACTGAATGAATTAGGGATATTCTTAGTCGTAATGTGCATAAACTGAATAAAATAGAGATTTTTCTACAATTAACAGAACAGCGGGCAAACCAAATAGAACCGAATTTTGCTGTTGACTTTTGTAAAATCACCTTAGAAAATTGGTTTGAAATAAGCGATCAACTCTTTCTACTAGGACAAATGATATTACCCATTCTGCAATTTTTTCGTTCTTTGAAATTGACATAAAATTTCTCGAATTTCTATTCTCACGACTTCTCAAGTGTTCTTAATATGACATCGATTTCCGATTTTTCTCTTAAATCTTCTTCGGTTGGTACTGAGTACGACGCTAAACTGCATTCGGTAGTAAGGCCTCTGATTGAGAGGTTCTGAGTAGTATCTTAATTACAGCTGTCTTCAGATCCACCCTGACCCGGCGTGGTAGCACCTGTTAGGGTCCCAGCTATGGGCAAATAGTTAAACCCCCCAAAACTGGGGTCAAAACTCTATAAAAGGTTTGAAAATAGAAATATCTACATAAAAATAGACTTTATAGAAATATTTATACATTTTGGAAGGAAAAATATTACCAACAATACATTTTTGAAAGAAAAATTATTATTATAATTACACATTTTTAAATAAAAAAAAATTATTGCCATGATATATTTTTGATGGAAAAAATGATAACCAGCAATACATTTTTGAATACAAAACAACAAGATATCTTCAGATTTCTAAAATAAAAATGTTTTTCTTTATCAAAGTCTGATTAAGTCCACCTTAAAAATGCATTAAAACCATACCCTTTTGGCATTAAATAACCTACAGAGGTTTATATGTTGTTAAACAAAACTCACGCTCAAACTCAAATTTCTTCAGTCGATAATACGTCATTCCGTTGAAAAACTCTTCACAGATCTTGATATTTAATATCGCACCACGAAGTTTCATTATTTCGGGTGTGTAGTGGATTAACCATTTACTAATTACTCGACTATAGTTTTGAAAAGGTTCAATACAAAAGCTATTTTGCTTCGAAATAAAATAATGATAGGTCTCATCATAATAAAGCTGAAATAACGGGATTATACCGTAAGTTCTATTCTAATAGTTTCTTCTCCTTTACTTCTCGATTGCGGAATTCACTACGATCTGCCATCTACAATCTTCCAAAATTTAAAAGCAGTGCTATTTATTTTCTGTCTTTCTGAACCGTCGTCTTTTGTTGTTCTTTCTCCTCGCTAAAACTTATCATTCTATTTTAATGTAATCAATCTAAGTAACCATTTCGTGTTAATGGAATTATAAACTTGCTTGAACTTTGTTCATATATATATATATATATATATATATATATATATATATATATATCGTTGTGACCAAGAGAATGGTTTAAGAAATAACAGAACATGTGTTATAGAAATACTGTATATTTAACTGTAAATATAACAGAAATCGTATTACAGGACTAGTGCGTGTGTCGGTTGTCCAGCGTTCAATCAATTCGACTGTTGGTATTTACTTTTGCACCCATCAGGCAAAAGATGCGACATATAGTCAGTATTTAGATGGGTTTATCGGCAGCGCCGTAAAAAAATTCCCCAAACCCCCTTGGCACTTCCAGTTTTGGTGTGCCGGGCAATAAACTCATCTCCCACCCGAAGAAGATGGTCCCCTGGGGTTTGGCAGGCTTCAGTCTAGTTTTCTTAAAGCCGCATGTCCGTCCTCGAGCAGACGTACAACCACGCCGCACTCTGCACAAGGACAGAGACGCTAATGAAATCAATTTGAGTACTACCTAAAGGCCTCCCCTCCTACTAATCTTATAGTAGGCGGAAGAGTCCAATATAGACTCTTTAGCCACAAGGGATAGGGAGACGTGGAGATCCATGATCGCCTACGTCCTGAAGGGACAGGGCACATAGAAGAAGAAGAAGAGGGAAGACACCACAACATATATATATATATATATATATATATATATATATATATATATATGTTGTGGTGTCTTCCCTCTAAAGAGTCTCTCTCTCTCTCTCTCTCTCTCTATATATATATATATATATATATATATTTATTCTAAATTATATTTTAGAACATGTAGAAATTTTTTATATATTTTTTATATATACATATTTTTATATAGACAATTATTTTATATATATAAAAAAGATTGTACATATTATGAAATATAATTTAGAATAAATATTTACAGCTCTATATATTATATATCGAGCACTGTTTTAAATTAATGTTTTAGACGTTGTAAAAAAGAATTTTTTTCGTTCCCTATTCACTCGGATATATATATATATATATATAGGTATAGCTGTCAAGTCTGTAAACGGCGAGGATAATCCAACAAGATCAATTTAATATAAAATATTAAGTGTTATATCTCTATATAGAGAGCACAATGGATGTTATCCAGAGCAATATGATATTTATAAAGGAAACCTCAACACGTCATTTTAATTGGTTATAAATTATAATTCATTTCAATGAGCTAAATTAGCTGATTTCATCATACCACACAATATTCCTTCCATTTGGTACAAAACATTTTTGCCGAAATTAGCATTTACTTTAACTGAAGAGAAAGATAAAAGAAGTAAAAAAATAAGAAAAGGGGAAAAAAGAAAAAGGAAAAGAGAGTCAGAACAGAGGCATTGGCGTCATATCAGTTGGGGGTATTCAGACCACTCGCGAAGATGCTGATCACTAAGTCATTAATCTCCTACTTCTAATTCCATGGATACGTATGTATGTGTAACCCCACAAATTAACCCACCCATGTACAGATTTTTGCAATTACAATGTTTTTATTTTTCTATATTTTTTATCAGCTCTCATATGAAGGTGTCATTTCTTTGGTAACGATAAAAATATGAAAACCACATCTTACTAAGACCAGGTTGCCTTAACGATACAAACTGAATTATATATTGTAAGTATTTATACATTGTGGGTGTTGATACATTTTCTTTTTTTAATCATATCACCCCGAGCAAGGCGGTAACGCCACTGATGTGCAGGGGGCTACGTAAGAGTGAAAAGATTGGAAAAGAGAAAGCCGGAAACCACATCCTAAACAGGGAACAAGGGATGAGCCTCTACACCTGTTCAATAGACGTGGGTGGAGTGTGAACCGGGCGATAGTTTAGTCTATCTACTATTTTATTTTTATATTTTTAATATCATCATCTGCAAATCTGGAAAATAAATGTTTGTTTTTCATTTACTAGACGCCTATTTAGCAGGCTGCATAACCGATTAGTACATAAATATGCTTATGTATTGTGGTTTATATACATTAATATGTTTATTGCATTTAGAGTATTACTAAGTTTAGCATAAAGTTTTGTAGTATTCGATTTCTTAAATAAAACGATATCTGTCTTTGTTTAATCAATACTTAATGTTATCATTTATTTAATTACTTACATTGATTTCTGTTGTATGCACATTTCTTTCTGGGTCCCAACAAGAGACCTAAGCTCAGACATTTATTCATGGCATTTTTCACTATTTCTTTTTGTTTTTTTTGAAACAAAAATTAAAAAAAAAAAGATCTTACGCATTTTACGCAGATATTTTTCTTCGTATTATTATTATTATTATTATTATTATTATTATTATTATCGTTGTTGTTTTTGTTGTTGTTGCTGTTGTTGTTTTTGTTGTTTACGCCGTCTGTTTTTAGACACGGAAAGTCTGCTTTTAGTTATGACGCTCGATGCATAAATGCGAATCTTTCTGTGAAACGGAAGCTAACAAGTTGTTAAAACCGAGTAAGAGCCATTAAGTTGTATTGAAGTATGTCACCGCTTTTAAAATCAATAAGTTTCACTTAAGCAACAAAAACGATTTTATATGTGAAAAGAAAGAAAAAACTGAAAAAAAAAACAAAAAAACATTGTTTACAATTTTGATATCAAACGCTGGTTTTCCATTGGGGTCAATTCTGCATTTCTCAGCTTTTTTCCTTTGTTTTAGCAGATTTATTTTTCAAAAAGGTGTTTTCTTAGATTTTCTGGCCTGCATCAGATAATTACTGTTAATAGACTGAGATCAGTTTGATAAATACATCAGGAATTGTTAACATCGCCTAGAAAAAAACATTGTCAAAAATGGTATGCGAACGATAGCTAGATTGCTCTCTACAAAATGTTCACTATTTTTTACATATTCTGATGATGGAAATGTTGATTCGAAACCTCAGTCTTTTGCCAATAGATAATGTTTTGTTTGATGAACTACTAAAAAGTATTCTATATATTTCGTATATCTAATACCGATCTTACTGAATTAAGATTGTTGTAGAGGAACATCCTATCCTTCCCCGTAATGGATATGGTCCAGTCTATAAAAGACTGTGACTGGGGGCAAACGTCAGCATTCGCCACAAGACTGACGAATCTATAACACTGTCAGCTCTCTGGCTTCGGGTGGAGGGCGCTCTCTGCTCGGAAGCAGAGAGCAATAACCCAGTCGTGGTTCCACCGAAGGGTAGAAGCACGACTGGGGAATATTAGACAGACATTTTTGGCCGGGCCATATAGCCCGGAAAGCCCACTTATAAACTGACCATGTGTCATATGTTGCCCTTACTGTGAGGTACAGCTAAATAATGCATTCGTCACTAGACTGACGAGTCTATGACAGTGTCAGCCCTCTGCCTCCGAGCAGAGAGCACAAACGTAGTCGGGGTTCTGCCGAAGGGTATAATCACGACTGGGGAAAAATAGACAGACATTGTTTTTCTTGGCATTTTGTCAGTTTTCCAGGATCATTCGGTTAATAAGTAATTGGTCTTTACATCCGTAACAGCCACGTTTGCACCCTTTTTGTTCAAGCGGTTGTTTGTCATTTTTTTTCCAAGTAGAAATATGTCTGTTTTGTTAAAATAGATATTAATAGTTTGTATGTTGTCGAAAGGCATTGACCTGTAGTTTTTCGGGTTGTTTGTGTCACTATTCTTGGGTAGAAGAAATGTAATTCCTTTGGTCATCCATGCAGCAATTTTAGTGGGATCTTTTACTATTTCTTGAAGTGCATTGGCTAGTTTTTTTATGTACTGTATTTAAATAATCTAGCCAAAAGTTAGGAATTTTTTCAATTCCTGGAAATTTCCAATTGTGTGCTTTTTTCAGTGCACATGTAACATTCTCTATTATTATTATTATTATTATTATTATTATTATTATTATTATTATTATTATTATTATTCATAACGATATTTTTTTAGACCCGGAAAGTTTGTTTTTAGTTATGGCGTATGCTGTTTAAACCAGAAAGTATATAAAAATATGTGTAAATTAAATGTTTTTTTTAATATTATTTACTAAAAATATAATCACTTTTACTTTCAACAACTGCAACTTCCACGAGAGAGCAGGTTTTCGATTCCACTTTTAAAAAAATTTGATCCCACTCCACCCACCCCACAAAAATTGTTTGAATGACAGTTTATTTATTTTTTGTTTCTGCAAGGTTTGCTACAAAATGCAATATTTAGATGATCGATAGAAAAGAGAATATGTAGGAGCTAAATCTGGTGTGTATGGAGAATTTAGACCTACTTCCTATCTTATATCATGTTTTTTTTTCTGCACGGTGTTTCCTTGCATTATAACGCGGAAATATAACACTTTTTTGTTTACTAAGACACATTCGTCGGAAAGTTTTGTATACCTGATGGGATTGCTGGCAATAAATATCTTGAGTGATTGTTCTTTCGTGCTCCCCTGGCTTGTAAATGAAAACACCTTTCATATTCTACTAAACACAAAACAAAGGCTTTTGTGAATGCAATCCTAAGTTTGGTATTGGTAGTAGTTTTTCCTCATTTTTTTTATAACCATACGTTTCTGATTTTTATGATAAACACATATTCCTTGTTTTGTGGTTAGCGCACATTTCTCCTTTCCTGTCGACATGCAAAAACCATTTTAAATGACAGTTTCGCATTTCTGGTGCAAGGATTGCTGCTGATGAAAAATTGTAGTCGATTATGAAACGAAAACTCTTGGGAGTCTCAAATTTCACTACTTGCAAAATTTCTCAAGTCGCTTGTGTTGTTCTTGGACATTAGCTTTTTGCTATCTAATCCATAACGTTTTTCTATAGATCCGATGCAGTAGTCTCTTTGAAATTGATTTATTCAAAATGGGTTTTTATCTAAAGTGACCTTTGTCAGAATCGCTATTTTGAAACATTTTAGGCCACTGCTGACATTTACGACCCTCGACTGCATCCATATACGCTGCAGAAATGTTTTTTAATGCATCAGTATCACTCTTCCGGAATTAATACAGGAAGCAATGGCGAATATTTGTCTTTTTAGATTTCTATGGTGTAATGTCCAATTCTGTGCAAAAGTATTAGGACAAGAAATATTTTATCTTTTACGAGGCATATTGACAGAAAATAAACAATTTAATTAAAGTAATTTTATTTGATTTACTCAACAAATGCTTTAACAAAAGAAAATACTTGTTACAAAATAAATTTAATATTTAGTATAATAGCCTTTTACTTTGAAATAACGAAATAATTGCGACAATCTACTAATCGCACCTAGTATATACATATATATATGCAGTACTATGCAAAAGTATTAGGACAAGAACTATTTTATCTTTTACGAGGCATATTGACAGAAAATAAACAATTTAATTAAAGTAATTTTATTTGATTTACTCAACAAATGCTTTAACAAAAAATACTTGTTACAAAATAAATTTAATATTTAGTATAATAGCCTTTTGCTTTGATCACAGCCATCATTCTATCAGGCATTGACATCACAAGCTTCTTCAATGTATCTAATGGTTTCTCCTGTCAAACAGCTTATGTTTGTCCCCAAAGTGTATCTTGCAAAGTAACATTAGATTTATCAAATTTTTTTTATGCAAAATATCCCATAGATGTTCAATAGAGTAGTTCCAAAATAATTTGTTTAATCTAAAATATAAAAAATTAAATGTAACTTCTTTTTAATACATTTTTACACCTAGTTTTAAATAATCAATATTTATTAGCAGTTTACATATATAGTGGACACCAGTGAGCTAAGTTCATCGCATCAGAAACCGTGAAAATATTTGTAGAAGAAACGCAGGGAAGCCACATTGCGCCGGCGAGAAAGTGACGGTATCCGAGCTGCCAAGTCGGGATTTATAACATTAGAGATTCGACGTTGGATTTCGTCAAGGACACCGAGGTGGAGAGCAGGAGCACCTTTTGTTCATGATACTTGTCTTCCTGTTTTAAATATTTTTTCTTATGTTCTGATTGAATTCAATCATTTATAACTTGTGGACTGAAGTGATGAGTACTAAAACTTACCCGTCGAAATTAATTATAGCTATTAATTGCTTTAGTTGATGGGTTGAGTTATCATATATATACACACATACATATATATATATATATATATATATATATATATGTGTGTGTGTGTGTGTATGTATATATAATATATATATATATGTGTGTGTGTGTGTGTGTGTGTGTATGTATATATAATATATATATATATATGTGTGTGTGTGTGTGTGTGTATGTGTATGTATTAATGCTTGATTCATTAAATAATATAGACAGGTTTTGTCTATTTATTTTATGTAATTTTTGCCTATTCTTTGATGAGCTTAAATGAAGAAAGAAAATTACAATATTGATACATAATTTGTTTAATAATCCAATTTAAGCTTTCTGCTTACAATAACCCATTTTCAAAGATGTCAAACTACGTTATATATTATAAACACGGTCAAACCATGATGACAAACTGTTTTTGTTTACATGGAAGATTTCCAAATAACAATAAATTCGTGCATTTAAGACTCTGGAAGCGAATGTCGCATCACAGCTCGTGACGTCTCGCAGGACCACGCAAGAGTGAAAACAAAAAAATATTAAGTATGGGAAGCCAATGGCTTCTGTTATTAATTATAGGCATTTAAGGATATTTGTGGAAATTTCATAGTTTATTTTGTTCAGGATAGGTTTCAACTGTTTTATGTATATAGCTTCGAGATTTGTTAGTTTTTGGTTATTGTTTTTTATGTTTAAGTATAATTATGTTTTTAACTAGGGTCTTCCGGAATTTTATATATATATATATATATATAAATCAACCCACCAAATAAAGCGGTTATAATACATCATCTCTTTCTCTGTCTTCTCCTTACCAACTTTTTTTACACCTTTTTTTCTTTACTAAACTTCATTTGCGGTATACTAGATTTTCCCCATATTTGTCCCACTTGGTTTAAAGATATGATGACAAAGCTATTCCTTAAATGTAAAATCTAAATTTACATATGAAATACATACATATATATAGCAACACATCTAGAACCATGAACGGACAACTAGACCATTCTAAACTCCCACACCACAATTATTTACATCGTTCTCTTTAACAGCGACGACACTTTCACCACATCCAAAGAAAATAAATAAGGAACATGTTTTAAACTAAGCCACCTCTCCTAACCCATATCTCTAAGACTACAATACAGCCGACAGAATCAGAATAAGCTCCCAACCCCACTTTCACTTAAACATAATATCACCACAAATAAAGCGTTTTCACCATTTAATTTTCATTCCAACTTTCTCACCCGATGAGAAGCACCCAAAACAGCTTCGAAACGCGAAAATTTTTGTGTAGTGATACTATGAATTTATAAACCATAGTAACAACTATTACAATATAACGCTCTACGTTGTAACGAGCACTCTTTATAAAAGTAAATGCATGAACAGCAGGTAAAAAACCTACGAGTTCCTCAACTTTGTTACAATACTACATATATATATATATATATATATATAGAAGTCAAGTCAGTACTTTCGCAGTAAAATTTGCATCAGCTTACTAATGAAACCTTGTATTAGTCATAAAAACTACAATTAAAAGTCTGGTACTAACAATAGTTTTATAAAAAAAATACTGTTGTAAATCATGCTTTATAAAATATCTGGTATTGACCTATTAATACCAACCGTTCCAATTTTGCGATAAAAGCCATTAGCAATTTTGTTTTTGTTAAATGATTAGGATATACACATGAATATATTTTATATATTTCGTAAGTTGGAACTTATATATTGATAATAATTAAGAATATAAATGCCATATAAAACCCAATATAAAAACATCCAAATAAATTATTGTTTGAAATTTCTTTATATGGGCCTCTTGACATTCTATAAGCATTTTCAATCTTTCAATCATTAATTTTTGTAACGTTTCGAATGTAACGACTTCAGCTTAACTGGCAGTTATTTTCATCGCTTTCCAAAGAACAAAGAACTACACAATCAGTTTAGTCCGTGATTCTCAATGTGGATCGCACACCCCACTGAGATCAATTTAATCTTATAGGAAAGCAATTCTGGTATTGTTATTAACAATTAACTTTCTCTAGTGAGTCTGTATGTGTGCGCGAATTAATACATATAATGTGTATACAGTCAGTCAGTTAAGTGCCATACGTGATACACGCTTGGGCGATCATGTCTCGAAACAGACATGACTGACTGGGCAAAGATTATCCCGCAGTAGGTTGCCATTACTTTCTGCGGTAGACTGGTTGCTGACCAAGGCTATAGAAGCCAATCTGTCCTATTATTTGACTCCTCGCTAGAGGGAGAAGAGAGATATTATATTATTATATAGTAAGAAATGGGGGACCAATTTGGTACTTCATAACAATAGAAAACCGACCCCCCACTTTATGACCAGTAGAAGCGTTAAATATGTCTCCAACTATTATATTCAGTCAGTCAGTTAAGTGCCATACGTGATACACGCTTGGGCGATCATGTCTCGAAAGAGACATGACTGACTGGCCAGAAGATTATCCGGTAGTAGGTTGCCATTACTGTCTGCGGTAGACTGGTTGCCGACCAAGGCTATAGAACCCAATCTGTCCTGCTATTTAACCCATAACTGGAAGGAATAGACGGATTAATACCTTTCCCAAAGGTATTTGCGCGAAAGTGAATGCAATGAATTCGGCTGGAATTCGAACTGGGCACCCCAATTTCTCGTTCCGAGCCGATATCCAATGCACCACAACAGTATGCACACAGAAAAATTATTTGTGCGTATATATATATATATATATATATATATATATATATATATATATATATATATATATATATATATATATATATACGTTCCTAATTATGCAGTCTATATATAGAGTTCAAATAGAGAAAAGGTCAGTATTATATGATAAACACCCGATAATTGCTTAAAAATGCATGAAACTGAGAGTCGTGCGAAAAAGTTATGATGACATGTATATTATTTACTTTTCTCTCGTTAGACTTATTACACTCTCTCTCCTTTTCTTTCATTCATATATATATATATATATATATATAAGCATGCGGTGTAGATATAGAAGAATTCAAAGGAGTATCCTGTATATTCAATGGTAGGATAACTCCCAAAGAAAGCTCTATATATAAATGTATATAAATACATATTGAGCAAATATAAGAAAAAATTTAGGCAGACACGTTATTTCATGGCAAATCGGGGGTATAGTCCTATTTCAGGCGGACCATCATCAGCTTCAGTCTTTATTCTATATATATATATATATATATATATATATGTGTGTGTGTGTGTGTGTGTGTGTGTGTGTGTGTGTGTGAGAGAGAGAGAGACTGTTATTCCGTATTATGACATATTTACTTTTTAGTGGATGTTATCCACCTAACTATTGATTTATTATTATTATTATTATTATTATTATTATTATTATTATTATTATAATTTTATAATTTTATAAATGTTTTATATATATATTCTTTTTATTAATATATTTTTATTATATATATATTTTTTGTATTATTTAATATTATTTTATTTTTTTATTATTAGTAGTATTACAGTTTTTTATAGATTATATATATATTTTTATGTTATTACTACATTTATAATATAATAATAATACTAATATTATATTTTGCATTAAAAAGGGAAATTTACCATTTATTTTTATACCGTAGGTACAACTAATTATCTTTAAACTAAATATAATGTTAAAATTCGATGCCATGTTTTTTTTAAGAGGACAGACGATTTGAAATTCTGGCTAATACTCTCTCTTTCATTAACGTACATACGTTATGTATCCAGACTACAGACGCTGCGTGTCGATCTAAGACGTTAACTTTAACCTCCTTTCTCCTTATAATTTTCGTTCTCTTTCCCTTTCTCTTTCTCTTTCTCTTTCTCTTTTTCCTTTCAAAAATTTTCTATATTTTTCTTTTTCTTTTTTTGTTTTTTGAATGAGCGAGGAAATTTTTTTATAGATTGCCGTTACAAATATCTATTCTTGATATGGGCACGTGAGTGTCTGTATGTGACGATTTTCTGGGTGATTATAAACATTAACTGCTGAGAAGCAGATGTTTTTTTTTGTGCAAAACAGTTATTGTCCATGGATTTGTATAACTTAAAAAAAATTTTTCAAGATTATATTACTCTATTAAACTTGATAAAAAATTGTAGCATTGAGTTCTTTTGAGTTTGTCTCTGTTAGAATTTACCTAACAAAAAATAACAAATATCATGTAATATCAGACAGATTTTGGTCAACAATACGGTGATCCTTACTCATACACACAATAAGAGGAACCTGCAGATATTGGAGGCCATGTACATCAAATCAAAACAACCGACACTCAATAAAATCAACTTTAAAACAGGAAATAACATATTCCATTGCATTTGACTACATGGTTTTGTTGTCATTTCCCGCTATCCTGTGGTGTGACGTCATAAAACCGCATCGCAAACTTAAGAACTGCGTTTATTATTTTTGGTAACTATTGCCGTTGCCAAGCGGAGTTTTATGTCAACACAAAATAAAATCGTCGGTGATGGTGGATTTTGTAATATTTCAGTTTAAACAACCTCTCTGAAGATGGCTCATATGAGCCAAAAGCTTAGAAGAAAACCAATAAATAATTATCCAAATGTTGGAGAATTTTTGTCTTTATTTTCAACTGAAATTAAAGCAAAAATACGACGTTTAGAACGGCTCATGATTAAACATAATAGACATTCATTGTCTCTTATATTTAATAGCATATGTTTAGAATATATATATATATATATATATATATATATATATATATTGTTCTTCATCTACCGAGTTGAACGCTTTCGCCTCAGCTACCGAATTGAACTCTCTCGGCTGCTGGAGATTTTTATATTCTGCAATTAACAGGTTTTGAAATCTGCTTTTCTCTTATGTACGCCGATAGCTGAGGGGTAAGATCTACGACTGATGTCAAATCAGTCGGATTTCCATCCAGGCTTGTAGTAAACGGTTTATCTAGCCGATGTGATACAGCGAAGCAGGCCTGTATACGGATGATTGCATAAATAGGTAGTTAGATTAACTTTTATAATATGATGTTGTAAACAATCAGAATGAAATATAAATTAAAAGATAATATACAAAAGCATTTATTTTTTATTAAATAAGAATTTCTAATTGTAATCATTAAACAGTTTTTTTTTTAGATAGTGGGATTATTTTGTATCCTAAATAATAAAACCTTGAATTTAAAAAAAAAAAGAAAATTTATTGTACTAAGGTCTGCACCCTAGAAAAAATTAGGCTAAATTTAAACACCTAGGTAGTGATATAACAGCTGATGGAAAGTGCGACACAGAGATCCGAAGGCGAATTAGCATAGCGAAGAACGCATTCCAGAAGCTGAGTAAAGTATTAAGACACAGGAAAATTTCCCTAGAGACAAAGAAGTGAGTGCTGGATTGCTATGTGATGTCAGTTCTTCAATACGGCAGTGAATGCTGGACAATATCATCGAAAATGAGGAAAAAACTTGAAGCAGCGGAAATGTGGTTCTACAGAAGGATGCTGTGGATATCATGGACTGAGCATGTGAGGTTTTGGAAAGAATGGCAACGAAAAGAAAATTAATAATGAGCATCAGGAAGAGACAACTGAAGTTCCTGGAACATGCAATGAGGAAGGCGGGCTTGGAGAACCTAATACTGACAGGCCAGAAAGAAGGAAAAAGCGACAGAAGAAGGTAGCGGATAAAATATTTGAAGGGCCTGATCAAGTGGATGACGGAACGGGGGTTGCGAGGTATAATAGGAGAAAGCGTACTAACAGCCACCAGGGATAGGGTGACGTGGAAAGACATGATCGCCTATGTCCTGAAAGGACAGGGCATATAGAAGAATATATATGCCAACTGTTTATAAGAAATTATAATGTGGGTATAAAATGGGGGACTAATTCTATAATGTAATCAATATTTAAACTGATCCCTCATTTTGTGGTCATGCTAGATTCTATACATTTATATTCTAGATTTATGGGCTTGAGCTAGTGAATGGCAGAGCGAGGTTTGGGTGGTGTAACAGGAGAAAACGTGCTAAGAGCCACCAGGGATAGGGAGACGTGGAAAGCCATGATCGCCCACGTCCTGAAAGGACATGGCACATAGAAGAAAAATTATTTTTAACTATTATCCAGTGGCGCTTTCCCCATAAAATCTCAGTTTTATATATATATATATAAAACTGAGATTTCTGGTATTCTGTCCATCACACCCTATACAATATCCATTTTTTTGCGATCGTAACACATTTTATGGGAAAAGCGCCACTGGATAATAGGTAATATATATATATATATATATATATATATATTAGTCATTAATCTGTTAAAGATTATGTTGTAAACAATTAGAATGAAATATGTAAATAACGTAATATGCTGAAGCCTTTTATTAAATAAATATGTGTAATTTAACGGATGGGAGGAGAACAGAGTCGAATACCAGTCGAATTCGTTTCTTTTCCTTACGCGAAAATGTAGAGAGAGTTATTAAACTGGTTCTTCTACCTCTAGTTAAGGGTTAAATAACAGAATAGATTGAATTTTAAAGCCTTGGTTAGCAACCAGTCTACCGCAGAAAATAATGGCAAGCTATTGTAGAAAAATATTCTATCCATTCATGTTTTTTTCGAGACATAATCGCCCAAGTATCCCATATCGTACTTAATTGAGTGACTGATGTGTAATTTTAATCTATAAATTGTTTTTAAGAGTAGTTTGTTATATTAAATAATGAAACTTAATTTTTCTTAAAAATAAATTATTTATTATACTAAGCTCTGAACCCTAGAAAAATTATATGCAGTTTTTACCCCCCGTATCAAGTTGCACTTTTCCGCTAATTTTTCGTTTCGATCGGTCAGTGTATGGCTATTTTAGAGGGTGTATCACACATTGAATTACGCTCAATAGTAAGAGAAGCTTTAGAGTTATTCAATGTCTTTGCTTCAAAAGATTACAGCGTATCGGAATAGTAAATGAGATTGCGTAGGGAAATGTTTCCAGGGAGGCTTACTCGATATCTGTCGAATGAATTACATACGAAACGACACGTACTTGGATGCTTTCCAAGAAGATAAGCTTGTCATCGGTTGTGCTTGCATTTTTATTTTCACGTTATTTTATGTGCAAACTAATAAAATAGAAGATGCCTTCCAGAACAGAAGCAAAGTAATAAGAGATAACGAAATTTCATAAGGCGCAATTAAAAGCATGCCGGACTACTGCATAATATATAATCTCCTCTATAGTAGTGAATATTGGCAAGTTTCTCACAAATGAATAAGAGAAAAAACACTGAATGCATAGGATACTGTATGCAAAGATTCTGTGTGACGAGAAAGTTTTAAGAAAAATAACACCAACAAAGAACATAAGTGTTGTGGATTCCGGTAATGGGAACCGCACAAAATAATGAACAACAAACCAGAAATTTAGATAGAAAAATAAGTATATTAAACCTAAAGATACAAACTTGAACGCAGGTTAGTAATCCAGGAATACGATTAGTAAGACATATATATATATATATATATATATATATATTCATATCGAAATGGTCATTCAACATCATTGAATTAATCCTTTTTTAATTTATATTTGCTCTGTAATATTTTATTACATGGAGCTCTCTTCCTGTATCATTTTTTAATATTTAAATAAAATTTTTAATATTAATTAGGATCGGGTTTTTGGAATTTACCTTCCTGCTTTTTTCCCTTGGATTGAAGTATCTGAATTAAAATATATATATATATATATATATAAGTCTCTGAAGTGAAGCCGTAGTAGAATTAGTATGTCCATGTCGGAAGCTGACTGGTGCTGCGTAGTAATCTCCTGTCTGAGTGGAGCTCAGAGGTACTATGAATTACTGACGTTGTGAAACCTCGGTATCTTTCGGATTCTCACGGTAACTCTCGTTATCTGTCGGACTTTCACGAAAACTAACGTAGCTCACTATGGCAGAAGTATGTGTATAATATCATGGAAAAAGGGGAGACCCCATAACAATAAGTTTCACGAGACTAGCGAAATATGTCTTTCAGAAACTAATGAATAATAAAGGTATTTTGTAATAGGAGATTTCATTAGAAGCAAAGTAATATAACTTCTATGTCGGTGACTAATGCCGGTTAAATGTCGAAAACATGTCTTCTAGAAGCCAAACAAAATGTTACGAGGAAAATATCGTTGACAAAATGAATTTCAAAAGCACAAACAAAGAGAAAAGAGAGCTGAACTGCTATAAAATATCTAATCCTCCTTACGATATTGATTTTTGGAGAAACTTTTCATAGAAAAATAAATGACTTCAATTGACAGGAACATAATCAATGCTACAAATAACACGGACAAAGAATTTGATGAACAACGAAGTTTTAAGGGACACATGTTGTACAAGTAAACTCGTACACAAAATAAGATAGAGACACTAGAAATTTCTGGGACATATATTGAGAAAAAGAAGCTTGGAGAATTTGACACTCATAAGATATACTGAAAGTTTTTTTTTTAATCGTGTCACCCCAAGCAAGGCATTCCACTGCCACTATAGCGCAGGGGGTGACATAGAGGGATTGGGTATAGGAAATGTCAGAAGGAGGGTGATAGACGACTTAGGATGTACATAGGGAGAGAGTTGGAGAGAGTGGGTGTGAGTTAGTGTGTTAGGAGGCGTCTATTGACCTTACATTTAAACTCCTGGAGGTTGTAGCCGTCGGGGAAGCAAGCATGCGTTAGGGAATTCCACAGGCGGGAAGTGCGAGGAAAGAAGCTGTTGGAGAAGAAATTGCGGTTACATTTCATCGGTTTCACTGTAAAAGGGTGGGACCTAATTGTCAATCTATTATCTCGTGCAAATTCACATCTAGGGGGCACCAGTGATTTAAGTTCGTCAGAGCAGAAGCCATGAAAGTATTTATAGAAGAGGCACAGTGATGCCACGTCACGCCGGTGAGAGAGATACTGCAGGCTGTCAGCCAAGTCGGTATCAATCACATTACAGATTCTTCGCTGTATTTTGTCAAGAACACCGAGGAAAATAGAAGGAGCACCCGACCAGATGTGGCAGCAGTACTCAATACACGGGTGGATGGTGGATTTATATAATTGCAGGATAGATTCAGGCGGAAAGAATTTCCGGGCCCTGCACAGAGAGCCGACTTTCATAGCAGCGGATTTAGCAATGGATTCGACGTAGTCATTCCACTTGAGGTCCGCTGAGAGTGTCAGGCCAAGCAGGCGTAGTGATTTACTCTCTGGGAAGCAAGCCTGTTCCCTGCTAATGGGAGGGAGGTGCGGTTGTCTGTGGTGGTTAATTGACAGCAGCTTCCTTAGTGAAACTGTGAGTAATCTACTTGCTGATTTCTTGTGATTAATAGAAGAAGAAGGAAATACCATATTAAAGGGCGAAATATTACCAAGAGTAACACAATAGAAAAAGTTTTAGAGGAGCTATTTGCGATCACGTCCTGAACGGACACGTCACATTAGCAAAGAAAAAATCCGAATCTCTTCACTCTATAAAGTCTAACGAAATGGCTTACTTAGCGCATATCAACACCTTATGGGTCATTTAATGCCGAAATTTTATTTCATTGAAAGCATTAGTAATTTATTTTACCAAATGTGTTGTTGGTAATACTCATTTTTATAAAATATATTCCTGGGAATTTTTTTCCCCAAAAAATTGCATTGCTGGTAAATTTTTACTATGAATATATACTGTTGGTATTTTCATGATAAATATGTATTTTTATACACTCATAGTCTTTTGACCCCAGTTTGGGGGTTAAATATTTCCTCATAGCTGGTACCCTAACAGTTGCTACCATCCCGGGTCAGGGTGTAACTGGGAACAACTGCATTTAGGAATTTATTCTACGGTCCTCAAAATGCTGCCAGATGTAGTTTATCGTCATAACCGGGACGAGAAATGGCTTAAAAGCAAGCAGCAGTTAATCTTTGTAACTTAAGATGCATATTGTGGGTATTCGATCATTAAACTTAAATCTGTGAAGTCGTTTGCATTGATTTTCTTTTTCTTGGTGAGGTCAATTTTTTTTTTTTTTTTTTTTTTGTGAGATCCATTTTTGGGGTGGCGAGGTCAAAGAGGTCAATTCAAGCATGATAATGGACGGATTATCATTGTAATCTCGATTATGAATTAACTAGAACAATCGAGTAAATCTCGAATCGGTGAAGCAGATTTATTGGGAAATAAAAAGCCACATGAAAGTCAAAAAGATCATTTTGGTTTCGTTGATGTTCAAGAGAAAAGCTACACAAGTCGATTTTATGTCGCCAAAAATTTATATCAGACGTCAGAGGCAAGGAAAATCGGGGAAAATTAACAGAATTCTGAATACCATGAATAGGCAATGGAATTCAAGAAAATATAGATAAGAAAGACAGTAGGAATAATTTTTCAGAGTTTTTTTTTTATCGACATATTGGAACTGAAGGCGAAATAGATCACATTGACCTCAAGAGAGAATATTCATTTCTATGACCATTTTGGATATAGTCTACCTATCTTGGAGTGTTGTGGTGAATCTTCGTCGCCAAGTTGTTGAGGCCAGTTGGGGGCGAGAATAAGAGACGGAAACAAGAAGGTCTGTTCGGATAATGTATTACAATAACAAGAACATATATCTAAACTTATTTATAAATGGAACTTTGTCTGTGTGTGTGTATGTCTGTGTGTGTGCGTGTGTATCCGTTACCTATAGACTCCGAAATGGCTGAACCAATTTCCTTGAAAATTTACACAGTTGTACTATAAGCATCTGCGAGTGTCCTTAGCTAGGTTTTGTGTCGAGGTACACCTGATAAATATCGAAAATCGATAATCGAAAAAATCGTGTTATAGAAAGAGTGGTCCGATTTTAATCAAATTTGATACACTCGTAGACAAAGACATAAGAAACGGTATTTAGAAGTTTCAAGGTTGCAGTTCTTATAATAGTGCAGAAAATCGACAATATATACATATATAAAAAGTAAGATAACGGGTCTTATCAAAATCAGTTTTTTTGAGAGTTCTGGAGATTAACAAAGATGGTCGACCAAGAAGCATGCTCCAGGATTGAACAGAGGTCAATTATCAAGTTTTTGGTTACAGAAGAGTGCAAACCAGTTGAAATTCATAGGAGAATGTCAACTCTGCATGATGCTACATGTTTCAGCCAAAAAATGTCTACAAGTGGGCTAAATTGTTTAAAGAAAGACGGAGCAGTGTTGAGGATGAAGACAGGCCTGGGAGGCCTACAGAAGTGAGGTCTCTTGAGGTGATCGAATCAGACAATGGTCTCATTCAGTCTGACAGAAGGGTGACAGTGGATGACATTGCAAGGACTTTGAGGCTATCTGTTAAGACAGCACACAAAATTATCCATGATGACCTTGCCTACTCGAAGGTCAGCTGCCAGTGGGTGCCAAAGATGCTTACTGCAGAGCACAAACAGAAGAGCTGGGCTGGGGACTGCTCCCTCATCCCCCTTGCAACCCAGACATTGCCCCTTCATACTTTCACCTGTTTGGTCCGTTGAATGCGTTCACGAGAGGCACGAAGTTTGAAAGTGACGATGAAATCAAAAGTGTTGTGAGCGATTGGCTGCGACATCAATCAAAAGATTTTTACGCTGAGGGAATACGGAAGCTTGTGCTCAGATTGGAAAAATCTGTGACACTGCTGGGAGACTACTTTGAAAAATAAAGTAAGCTTCTATCTGTATTAGAAATTCTTATAACGAAAAATTCACCTTATTTATTGAATGACCCTCGTACAACGTTATCAGTCAGTCAGTTAAGTGCCATACGTGATACACGCTTGGGCGATCATGTCTCGAAAGAGACATGACTGACTGGGCAGAAGATTACCCCGCAGTAGGTTGCCATTGCTTTCTGCGGTAGACTGGTTGCTGACCAAGTCTATAGAACCAAATCTGACCTGCTATTTAATCCATAACTGGAAGGAAGAGGCGGATTAATACCTTTCCCAAGGGTATTTGCGCGTAAGTGAATACAATGGATTCAACTGGAATTGGAACTTTGCTCCCCGGTTTCTCTTTCCGAGCCGATATCCACTGTACCACAACGCACATCCCGTTATCAGCAAAACAGAATATAGTAAATTAATTCTTTTAGAAAATACCCCAGTTGTAATTGATCCATCTCAGTAGTCCCCTAAAAGCATAGATCGGAATGTTATAAATTATCGTATCTGGGGTATACTCCTAAATCATTTCTGAAACCGTCGTCGTGACATCATCGATATTGATTCAGTGAAGTGGAATTTAACTGAAGCTTGGAATGAAATTCCTCTTGACACTATCCACTGCCTCCTGCTTACAACTTTGTGATGAACATCTAGGCAAACACTTCGTTTGGGTATAAATCACGTCAGCTAAAGAAATTTGTTTCTTAAATTACTGCTTCATTACGCGACACCCTGTCGTTTCTTCTCTCGCACTTATCGCCTGTGAAATTTCCTTCCAATTTTCTGCGTCCCTATCACCGGCCATCTTTAAAAATTTAGATACAGCGTCAATCGCCATTTTCATTCTTCTTGAATACTGTTCATTTATGGTCCCTTTCGTCATTTTTTTTTCACAAAAGTCTTGAAACCCCCTGTATTATAGTGGCTTTATCGCCTTGCTTGGAGTAGGGGAGAATGTTTAAATATATAGGACGGTTTAGAAATTTCTTATTTTGTCATGCCTTCGCTGAAAAAGAGAGAAATTCAAGCTGCTAAGCGTCAAGGTATTTATAAATCTTGAAGATGCTTTTGCTTTTCTAAAACGTCGATCTTTGTTATGTGCATAAACACTTTTAAATTTCTTTAGGGAGCTACAATACTGCTATAACTAAAATTAGAAGAAAAATAAAAACGACTTGAGAAATATATGTTCAAGTCGATTTAAGTTGACAATCCTAAAGTATTTATAGACTTTAAGCACTACAGTTTGCATATTTAGGCTTTCATTTTAAAGTATTGATCTAAATTTAGATTAGAATCCGGTAGAATAATAAATATATGATAACATTTCGAAAAAAATATGTATTTCTGCATGTTTCGCTGATTATATGGCTTCATCAGAAAATGATAGGTTCGAGACTAACTCTTTTCTATCACCCTTCTAATTATCATTACATCACGGCGGATCGTCTCATCACTGGCAATAGACGGCCTTTTCCAGGGCGATTCTAGAATGCGGCTTCACTACATTGGCACAGTAATGGAATTCCTTATTTTCCGGTTGTGTGGCACTTGATGCGTAAATATTTTTTGTTTATTTATTTTTCTATTCTTTTTCTTTATATGTGAGCAGCAGGTGATTGCTTTAAAGATTTCATTTTTAGATTTTATCGTCTACGCATTCATAAGACAGTCCAATAAATTTAATTCGCTTCTAGCGGGAACAATTTGCGTCAACACCAGTTTTTGGTTAGTATTCCTTTAATATCATTTTTTTTTAAGCAAAGGAAATGTGAATTTAAAGCTGCTAACTTGTTTTTTTTTATTTTTTATCTGAGTTGCTAATTAACAAGCGGACATTGACAGTCTGCGAGTTGCGATAAATTAATCTACAGAAATAAAAAAAAATTTAAATCGTTAAAATGAATCATAATTGACAATATTTCACCGAATTAATTCAACTAATATTACTACTAATCCAACTAGTTTATATGAATAAAGCAAGCGACGTACAAGGTGTTCAGGAAGAAAAAAAAAACAACAATCTAGCTTTAACGGTGAGGTAGCTTAAAATATAGTTCATATCTTTTTGTGTACTTAATGCATATTTTTGAACTGCGTTTCTGATTAACGATCGTAGAATAACACTCGAATATTCCCAATAAACAATGAAGAATTAAAAAATAAAAGAAGTTTAAAAAAAAAGACGCATCAAATGATGTCCAGTCTTATCTTGAAGACACTTGTTAGGTTATTCTTTGAGAATGTGGCTTGAGTATATAAGCCTACATACGGAATTTCTTAACTTCCGGTTGAGTAATACTTAACGTGGAAAGATTTTATTTACTTATTTTTCATTCTTTTTCTCCCTAATGGCGGACAATATTAGACTGCGTAGGCTGGTTTATTATTGCAAATTACTGGTTTGAAATGTATTGACACGAACATATTTTTTTTTATTTATCCTTAGCGTAGAATTCTGACTGAGTATTTCTTTAAGTTTTTACATAAGACCAAAAAGGCACGAAGACACTCATACGGCTGCAAGAATTAGAACGGTCATTATGTCCACCACACGTAGATTCCGTTATTAAAAACACCATTTATCGATTAAATTCTAGCCATTTCCTTCTCGCCTTCCTCTAGAAACGATGTTTAGATATTATTCCTCATATATTAAAGCAGGATAAAAAAAGAAGCTTTTCCATCTATACTAAGGAAAATCAAACATGCTCAATGTTAGAGCCACATAAGAAAAAAAACAGAAATGTTTCAGCGTCGCAAATCATGATAACAATTTACACAGCATTAATTTAAATGACGTGAGTGCGGTCCTCTTAACCTCCTTACCCATAACCTCAGTCTTTTGGCATTCTTATATAACCATTGCTGACCAGAAATTCTTTAATCTCTCTGCCTTACACCATCCCGTTCCTTAGCACGAAAGAACACTGTCTCAGTCACATGTAGCATTAAATTTCGGATTTAAATTCTTAAGTAAACTGTATCCGACAGCAAGACCTCTAATTGCCAGGTTGTGAGGAGCATGGAACCACCTCTTAATTTCTGTTGTTCCCAGGTCCACCCTAACCCAGAGTGGCAGCACCTGTTAGGGTCTCAGCTATAAGCAAATAGTTAACTCCCCCAAAAATAGCGTAAAAATATGAAATTATAAAAATACACTTTTATCGAAATATATGCATAAAAATAGAATTTTATAGAAAAATATACAATTTTAAGGAAAAATTTGACCAACAATACATTTTTGAAAAAAAGATTATTACCATAATTTATTTTTGACGGAAAAAAATTATTCTCAGACAAACATTTTTGAATACAAAAATAGAAGACATTTTCAGTTTTCTAAATTAAAAAAATATATATAAACAAAATTTTCATTAAAATCTGACTAAATCAACCTTCTCACTATAACCGAACATTAAAAACAAATACCTTAAGACCACATCTTTTTGGCAGGAAATAACCCACAGAAATTGATATTCCGTTAAACAAAACTCAAGTTCAAACTCAACTAAATTCTTATTTTTACTACACATGAACATTAAATTTGCGTTTTCATCCAGTGAGGTCTAAATTCATACCAGTAAATAATTAGAAAGCTTTAAATATTTCTTATATACCATTTATATTAAGTGTGAAGAAAAAAGGAGCTCAGCCAACACATTTACGAGTCGCATATTAATTGCAAATGAGCCGCTTGTGGCTCGTGAGTCACGGTTTAGCCACATCTGGTCTATAGAGAATTACAGTCTACGATAAAGCGTTGTGTTCTGGAAGTGGACCCACTGGGCGGCCACAAATGCGGTATCGTGACATCATAAAACGCGATATGAAGGCTGTGGTCATCAAAAAGGAGTCATGGGAGAGCGTAACAGTCAACTGGACCAAATGGAGAGGAACCCTGACTCAACAACTCAAATCAAGGGAGGAGCAACTGACACAAGCCGCCATGGAGAGGCGGGTTCGCAGAAAGCAAAGAGACAGCTCCGACAGACCAAAAACAAAACAAAAATACAGACACTGCAACAAAGACTGTCTCTCCCGCATTGGCTGCTGTAGTCACAGACGCCGATGCTCCAGCCAAGAAGACAACTAGGACACTACCTAATACTGTGGTCTGAAGAATGAAAACCATCGACAACACAAAACGCTACATTGATACACAGTACTGTGCAAAAGTATTAGGCCAAGAAGAATTTTATCTTTGAAGAGGCATCAAAATAAAGCTTATCACCCTTGTTCTAACACTTTTGCACACTACCGGTAGTGTGCAAAAGTATTAGGACAGGGTGATTTTTCTAAAAACCTCACTGAATTTCAAATACAGGGTGAAAAGCCAAGTACATTTCTAATAAATATTCATTTTTTTTAAAACTAGGTGCAAAAGAAATGTATTAAAAGAAGTTATATTTAACTGTTACTATTTTCAATTAAACAAGTTATTTTGAAACTACTCTATTGAATACATATGGGATATTTTGGATAAAAAATTGATAAATCTAATGTTATTTTGCAAGAAACATTTTGGGAACAAATACAAGCTGCTTGGCAGGAGATACCATTAGAGACATAGAAGAAGCTTGTGATGTCAGTGCCGGACAGAATGATGGCTGTGATCAAAGCAAAAGGCTATTATACTATATATTAAATTTATTTTGTAACAAGTATTTTTTTCTTGTTAAAGCATTTGTTGAGTAAATCAAATAAAATTACTTTCATTAAATTGTTTATTTTCTGTCAATATGCCTCATAAAAGATCAAATAGTTCTTGTCCTAATACTTCTGCACAGTACTGTATATATACTAGGTGCGATTGGTAAATTGTGGCAATTTTTTGCTGCCTCATAAAAGATAAAATAGATCTTGTCCTAGTACTTTTGCACAGTACTGTATATATACTAGGTGCGATTGCTAAATTGTCGCAATTATTTTGATACCTTATAAAAGATAAAATAGTTCTTGTCCTAATACTTTTACACAGTACTGGACATTACACCACAGAAATCTAAAAAGACAAATATTCGCATAGTACTGTACGTCTATAATAATTACGGACTCCAACTAAAGAGAGAAAAATAGGGAGAGAGGGAGGAAGAAAGAGAGTAAAAGAAAGACAGAGAAAAGAGAGCGAGAAAGAGAGAGAGAGAGAGAGAGAGAGATAAAGATAAAGATACAGAAACAGGAGCCAAGCGAGAGCGAGAAAAGCAAAAGAAGCAGTAAGAGATTTTTCGATTTACTTTAATAGAAAATACTTGCTTATTGTTAAACTGGTATTATGCTGAGTGTTGCTATATCTTTTTTTCTTTATAGTTTTTTTAAAGATTCTGAACCTGTATAAGGTCCAAAAGCCACACGAAGTACTTGTTACAAAGAAAAAGACACAAATTGTAGGGAAAATAACAGCTGATCCTAGAAAGGTAGTGATTAGGGAAGCATCCACTTGGGAACCGGTTCCATAAAGTAGCCGTTCATAGAAAGAATCTTCCCGAGTGGAACTTATATCTCAACAATAGAATACAAGGAGAATGAAAGTGGTTCGCTACAATGTACGCATGTCTTTGCTGTGAAAGCTAGAAGTGGTGGAAGTAAAGAATTAAGTTTTGATTTTCCATGAAAATAGCGATTGTTCCCAAATGTCTACCACAAGGCCGCAAGAGAACGACGAGCAAGGATGATCACATTTACAAGCTGGAGATTCGAGCTTGATAAACAGTACTCGATAGCAGGCGCCTTTCACTCGTATCGTGTCAATGTCTTCTGTAAAGTGTTGAGTTGTATCATTTTTAAAATAATCACTTGCGCAATAAATACTATTGATTATACGACACGAAATCACTTTGCGCCGTAAAATGTGAGAAAAGAACGAGGTGATTATTGCTGTTGAAACCCGATATTTCGAAATGCCGTGCGATCACATTATCCAAAAAAAACAAAAAAACAACATCAAATAGTTGCCAGTTATGTGTTGGTTGGGAGGGGCTACAGGATGCTTACATGTGGGGAAGGAGAATAACGTAAGATCTCGTCCTTTACGTCAATTGATGCTGAATGAAAGCAATTTACTCACGTATTTCAAAAGAACAATGCTGATAACAGAGTTGTTACACGAAAGCAAAAAAAAAAAAAAATGAGAAAATGAAAAATCGTCCTCTGTAAAGGAATATTATTGACGGTCAATGGTCTAAAAAGATTCTTCATATAATTCGCAGGTAGAACTCAGAGAAAATCGTTATATCCCCAATAAGAACATTTTGAAATGGACCCTGAAATTTTAACCATTTCTCAAAAACACTGAGACGTAGCTGCTTGAAATACCTAAAAAATATTAAGATTTTTCTAACAAAAATATTCTGGCAGAACTGTGTGTGGGGTTAGCATAGGGTCGGCAGAGTAAAGATTATTAGCGTGACAAAGAAAAAAAAAGACGAGTTCAAATTCTATCCGACTCAGTACGATACATGATACACGCTTGGGTGATCATGTCCCGAATGCGACATGACTGATGAGATAGAAGATTTTTTCTGCAGTAGGTTACCATTACTTTCTGCGATAGATTGGTTGACAACCATGGCTATAGATCCCAATCGTTCCTGCTATTTACCCCATAGCTAGAGGGAGATAGATTAGTATCTTTACTAAAGGTATTTGCGCGTAAGTGAATACAAAAATTCAACTGGAATTCGAACTCGGCTCTAAATTTCATTGTTCCGAGCCCCTGCTATTCACCACGGGATTCTTGACAAAATCCAACGAAGAATCTGTAATGTGAATGATACAGACTTGATAGTCCGGATCTCTCACCGGCGTCACGTGGCTTCTTCTACAAATGCTGTGCCTATTCTACAAATACTTTCACGGCTTCTGGTCCGATGAACTTAGATCACTGGTGCCCCCCTAGGTATGAATTTACACGAGCAACTAGATTAGAAACTAGGTCCCAACATTTTTTTTTTAATCATATCACCCCAAGCAAGGCGGTAAGGCCACTGGTGTGCAGGGAGCTACGTAAGAGTGAAAAGATTGGAAAAGAGAAAGCCGGAAACCACATTCTAAACAGGGAACAAGGGATGAGCCTCTACACCTGTTCAATAGACGTGGGTGGATTGTGAACCGGGCGATAGTTCAGTCTACCGATAAAATGTAACCGCAAGTTCTACTCTAATAGCTTCTTTTTCTCGCACTTTCCACCTGTGGAATTCCCTTCCATATACTTGCTTCCCCGACGGCTATAATCTCCAGGAATTTAAATGTAAGTTCAATAGACATCTCATATCACACTAACTCGCATCCATTCTCTCAAACTCTCTTCCCATCTACCCCATCCCCATTCTCAGTATCCTCAACCGTCTATTACCCTCCTCCTGAAATTTCTTATAACTAAAGACTCTTTCTCATCACTTTCCCCTATATAAACCCCTGTGCAACAGTGGCAGTAGAATACCTTGCTTGGGGTAAAAATATTAAAAACAAAAAAAAAACTCTTACACCACAACGCACATCCTAGTATTTACCTTTCTTTAATTTCTTTATTAAGGAAAGAAGATTCCTTAACTTTGGATGGCAACTAGTTAGAGAATAAGAACAACTTTGATTTCAAAATGGTAGGAAAAGCAACGTCAATTATCTTTAACGAGTAGGTGGGATAATTTCACGGATAATAAACAAAAGAGAAATCTGTGGAGATCAATGATCGCCTACATCCTGAGGTGAAATGACAAAATATGCAGGTAGTGCAATGGTTATCAGCGTGGAATATAGAATTGGCGAGGCGAGTTCAAGTTCAGCCTCTTGAACTCTCTTCGAAATATTTGGAGAAAACACTAAGCTATAGGTTAAATAGCAGTGTAGACCGGACATTCGAGACTTGGAAGGGCATCCTGTATATAAAAAAAGACTATTGTAAATTCAAAACCGTGAAGGAAAAAAGTAAACTATTCAACTCTTTTTTGCAAGATGTCATGGGAAATTTAAGAAATATTTTCAAAATATATTTATCATATAAATATTGATACAGAGCTCTTATCGCTCAGCGGTAGAATCGCCGACTGATGTTAATTCGGTCGTGTTTCAATCCTGCCTACAAGCAATCCAATGTCTAACCGTACTGATGACCTTTGATACATCTAGAGAGAAACAGACCTGTCTGCAGATGCATATATATATATATATATATATATATATATATATATATATATATATATTAATGCAGGTTTCATTGAATAATATAGACAAGTTTTGTCTATTAATTTTGTGTAGGATCCGTTCATACCGTCTGATATACTTGATGGTGATGTCGTTGAAAGACAACAAAAAATCACAGTATTTGTTGAATTTTTTATCGGGTCTAAGCTTTCGGCTCACATAAGCCATTATCAAAGAGTAAATATTAACACACAGTAAACATAGAACATTTAAGCTATTAACAATAAAGATAATTGAATTGAAAATATAAGTCCATCCCTACCGTGGCGGATGGCCGAAGACAGTGACAAAATAGTGGTGTTGTGGTCCCTGGTCTGATTACAGACATTTGAGTACGTTGTTGGAAATATCGAAATTGATTGTATTCAAACCAGGTTTAAATTATTTAATGTAGAGTGCTTCGAGGATTTTTAGTTTCTGTTTGTTATTTTCTTGTTTAAGTATGTATGTGTTATCAACAAGTGTTTTTCTCAGAAGTGTGCGTTGATAACCGTGTTGTTCTAAATGACGGAATATATTTGAATTTTCATTTAAGTGCAACGTCAGACGCCGTTATATATATATATATATATATATATATATATATATATAATTTGTTTTTATTTAAACAATGCGCGTTCATAAATTCTCTGCCACGTGAACGTTCAAATAAAACACCATTACAGGACCGTTCTTAAAAAGAAAAACGGTAAAAGGTAAAATCAGTTATTAAAAATCGCCTGAAGACACCACTCATGGTAGAAACCTGGGTAGCGAAATAACTCGTTTAAAAATGGAATATATATATATATATATATATATATATATATATATAATATATATAATTATATATATATATATATATATATATATATAATATATATAATTATATATATATTATATATATATATTATATATATATTATATATAATATAATTATATATATATTATATATATATATTATATATATATTATATATAATATAATATATATAATATAATATATATAATATAATATATATATATAATATATATATATATATATATATATATAGCAATAACAATTATAATAATGCTAATACTAATAATTGTTATAATATATTTCAATTCTTCTCGAAAAAAACACCAAGAACAAACTCGGAAGGGAAAAAAGGGGAAACAAACTAAGTACTTGAACATACGTCAAAATACTCGTAGGAAAAAAAAAAACCCCCGAGACGATAACCCTAGCACTAAAGCGCTCAGTACAATAGTAGAGCAATAAAGAGAGAATAAATAAATAAAATAAGAGCCAACATATATATATATATATATATATATCCAGACTGCAACCCCTTGTTTATTATGTCTGGGGCGCAGTTGAGCTTGAGACCCTACAGAACTCTTGTAATACCAAAGATAACTTGAAGACAAGGATTATGACAACATTTACCAGGTTAAACAAAGAGACTGTCCAGAGGAGATGGCTGAGATTCTGAAGTCCGGTAAAGGCTGTATTAAAAGCCAATGGCGATTTTATTGGATAAATTTACTCGTTAGTACATTTGGGGTATTTTTGTGTAATTTTGGTGTGTTACCGTTATTTTCAATTTTGCGTAATTTAGACGACAATTTAACCATCGCACCTTACATATAATGTGTGAGTGGGTGTGGACGACAGTTATATATTGGTAAGCTCCTTGTTTATTTGATATTAGTTTCAGTTCAGAAAATCATATCTGCCATTATCAATTATTAATCGCAATTTTATGACAGTAATCTCATTGATAACATTATTTTAAGAAGAAAAATTAAAAGCGATATCTGTTTTACTCTCATTAAGTAAACTGTCATTTCATATTTCTACTCTATGACCTACATGAGCGTGTATAAACACACGCACACATCTACGTACCTATCTATCTATCTATCTATGTATATATATATATATATATATATATATATATATATATATATATACACACACTACTGGCCATAATTATTAGGCCACCCCAGTGTTTTAAAGAATTGATGTATTTTATACTATTTTTCAATATTTGTTTCCAAGTGAATAATTGTAAATGATAATAGAATGGTTCTTTTGTTAATATTGCACAATAACATGTGCATCAAATGAATTTATACATATTTAATAATTATCCATATTGCAGTTTCGTCAATGAATGAATGAATAAAATTTAGGGTGATTCGTACGAGTTCGTCTTTGCTTCCTTGCCTTATAAAATTTTGTATAGTAATAACAAAAGAATCATTCTATTTTCCTTCGGCAATAAATATTAAAAATAGTATGAAATGCATCATATCTTTAAAAAAAAAACTTGGGGTGGCCTAATAATCATGGCCGGTAGTATATAAATCGCCTTAAGACGTGTGCGTAATAACTCGTTTACAAATGAAAAATATTCAAAAGATCTACAATATGATTGTATTGAACACTTTTTAATACAACTGTGTACTGGTCTAATTTAATTATGACCAAAAACTAAATAATCATATATAGTCAGTCGTACACAGATCTGTTTCGCAGCTCATCAATACGGTTAGACATCGGGTTGATTCTAGCAGGATTGAAACCCGACCAAATTGACATCAGTCAGCGATTCTACCTCTGAGCTATGGACGATCGGTAGAGGAAGACGGATTTTAGCGTGTTAAATATAATGTAAACACACGACAGGAGCAGATAGTGTTCAAATACATTACTGGATGAGCGATGCGTGGATGTGTGAGTAGCTACTGTTTTTTTTTGTTTTTTTTTCAAAGTCTACCATTCTTCCATAGTGCTCAATCGGGGTGTGAGAGCGCAAATAGGCATCCTCAGACAGCTTTGTTTCGCTGTATCACAGCTCATCAGTACGGTTAGACATTCGATTGCTTTTAGCCAGGATTGAAACCTGACCAAACTGACATCAGTCGGCGATTCTATGGGTGCTCGGTATATATGACGAGATAAAGATAACATAGGAAACGTTTATCAATCTAACATATTTCACTTTTATTAAAACTTCCTTACAGACGGAGATACGGAGAAAAAGAAAGACATTTTGGTATATTTTACTCTTGTGTTTGATTTTCATTGGTCATTCATGTATCATGTGCATTTGACTCTTTTACATCAACGTTAGTATAATTTTTTAAACAACTACATGCATATCAAGAAGACTTACTTCATATCTCTCTGACCATGACTTAATTAGGGCTCATTTTACATCTTCATCCGCAACATCCTTGTAGAAAATACACTTCTAATATCCACATAAAAAAATAATGGGAACATTTATAATAAAAATGTAAAAGCCAACATTGAATAGCATCAACTACGTGGTTGCAGTGCAGTGGATATCAACACGGAACCACAAATCGTGGAACCGAGTTCGAATTCCAGTTTAATTCCTTGCATTCACTGATGCACAAATACCATTGGGAAAAGTATTAATCCGACTCTTCCCTCCAGTTATCGGTCAAATAATAGAAAAATTGTGTTCTATAGCCTTGGCTGGCAACAAGTCTACCGCAGAAAGCAATGACAACCTGCTGCAGAATAATATTCTGTCCACTCAGTCATATTTCTTTCGAGACATTATCGCCCAAAACATGTATTACCTATGGCACTGAGTGAATATAAAAGTTGGAATCATGATTAAGGCTTCTACTGGTCATAAAGTGGGCGATTGGTTTTCTATTGTTATGATGTAATAAATTGATCCCCCACTAATTACTACGTAATAATATAATACATCTCTTCTTCCTCTAGCTATGGGTTAAATAATAGGACAGATTAGATTCTATAGCTTTGACAATCTACTGCAGGATAATCCTCTTCCAAGTCAGTCATGTCTTTTTCGAGACATGATCGCCTAAAACCGTGTATTACGTAAGGCACTTAACTGACTGATAACTATAAACACGGCCAAAATAAATTGACTGCATTTTGAAAAATAAAACATTCCCATAACTCTTGATACATACACTAAAATCCATGCATTCATTTTAAAATATAATTTAAAATTATTCACGATAATGGCTAAAATAATATCCGAAACACTTAAATAGAGAGAAGCTTTGGACAAAAACTTTGCATATTCTATGCAAAAAATTAATCATTTCTATGAACAAAAGAAAATGAAGTGAAACAATTTTTTTGGAAAATATGAAGCTATTGGGGGATACTTAATGTTTATTAATTCGGCCTTGTGTCATACATAACCAAACTCCCTACAACTTACAACTTTATTCGTTATCATCTGAACCATCAGAAGGTTATCATCAGAAGGTTGACAGAAGAAGGTTGGAGATTGTGGAAGAATGAAAATATACATTTTGCATGTTAAAATAGAAATTAATAGGAAAGATAACATGAATTGTAGAAGTTAATGTTCAACGAGAAAGCAAAGGGTATCAAGAGTTGTAAAAAAAAATTCGTAGCAGTAACTTGTTGGACAGAATTTATGCGTACGTATGGTGGTCCAGTCGATATCGGCTCGGAACAAGAAATCGGAGAGCCAAGTTCGAATTCCAGTTGAATTCATTGCATTCACTTACGCGCAAATACCCTTGGGAAAGGTCTCTTCCTTCCAGTTATGGGTTAAATAACAGGACAGATTGGGTTCTATAGCTTTGGCTGGCAACCAGTCTACCGCAGAAAGCAATGGCAACCTACTGCGGGATAATCTTCTGCCAGTCAGTCATGTCTCTTTCGAGACATGATCGCCCAAGCGTGTTTCACGTATGGCACTTAACTGACTGATGTATGTATATATTTATGTATTTATGTATGAGTGTTTGTTTGGTAGAAATGTATTTGTATGGAGAAGAAGAAGTAAAAGGAAGCAGCACACGAGAAAGCGGAAGAAAGAGAGCGAATATGCGACGCGACCTTACGTCTGGTTCGACTTAAAGTTTCTCCCTCTACATTTTAGTGTGTCGTTTTGCTGCTTCCATCTGACTGTCTAACTGACACTGACCGAAGCCTTTTATAACCATTTAGTTTCTTCGCACTGGATCGCTAAGTCTTTTTAGTCTTGCAAATCTCTTCCATTGGTCAGAAAATCAGTTTAACATCTACTCGCGAAATCCGGTTTCGGCTTATTCAACGTGGTCATTCCTTTTTTTCTATTCGGTAAAACCAGGATTTCACATGTCATTGTGAATTTTTGTAAAAGTGAAGAATGTTGCATTTAATTCTTAGTTTCCTATCCACCACAAATATATACTACACAGTTATGAGCTGAATAACAGGACAAATTGGATTCTTTAGCCTTGGTTGGAAACCAGTCTAATGCAGAAAGTAATGGTAAGCTACTGCGGGAAAATCTTGTATCACGTACAGCAATTAACTGTCTGTACTTAAAATCCTGCAAAATGTACAAAAATCTAAATATAAAAAATTATATAAGTATTAACACGATTTTAAAGGCACATAATTTTACTGTCACCTCCATAACTAATTGACTTCAAAGAAATCTAGTTATTCACAATATGAAAATTATCACGGACACTTCAAAAATAGTTAAAAATTGAATTAATTAATTGCCTTTGAATTAGAACAAGGCATCTACAAAAGTAAATGCGAGTAACTTAACACATCAGCCAAAAATCCCGTGATTCAAAGAACGGAATTTACAAATAAAGAAATAACATGAAACGGCAAATATCACTCTCTTTTGTGTCACTGAAAACCTTCATTATCGAAATTCCAATATTGAAAACGTTTTTTAATAAAATTTTATATTATTTACGCAAACAAGAATGATTTAGACATGCCATGATTTCGTTAATTGGCAGTTAGTGTACGTGTAGATTATTTCAGTTCGCCTAGTCTTTTTTCTAAGTCTGTGATTGATAAACAAAACAATGAAAAAAGCAACTTCTTTGAAATTAGGTATCATCCAGTTTTTATAACGAGGCATTTTAACGCTTGTTACTTCCGCAAGAATCTTGGTCTTGTAAATACAAACCCTGCAACAGCATTCCACCTCAATGTACTGAACTAGGAAAGTGTCGTAGATAACAGCGCCAATGTGGTATGGCTAACGAGTACTAGAGGCTATCACTTTCGAGACCTCTCCGGTATTGAGGATTAATCCTTAATGTCCTTTCCTCTTTCGAAACATCTCCAGTACCAGGGATTGAAACTGAAATATTCTTACCCCCTCGGGACGTCTCCTACGTTAGGTACTGAACCTGAATTCTCCATCTTGTCTCTCTATATTTTCGAAAATCAGAATCTGAGCCTGAACATCTCTTTCTTCCTGGAGATGTTTCCTGAAACAAGGATTGAACTTGAACTTCTATTTTTAATTACAACGAGTGAAGTGCAACCGGTAGAGTTAACCCATGGAAATTGACTTTGATTAATTTCCGCTTCGGAATCAAAAACTGGAAATTGGTTGTTGCATCCGATGCATAACTTAGTTTTGGCACCAAATTACAAGTTTTGGGCCCTGATGGAACGACTAAGTAGCAACCGGATTAGCTTACTAACCATTGCCACCTGATATAGATTCTGTGATTGCATATAGTAGAATTAAAGACCAGTCAGTCAGTTACGTGCCATACGTGATACACGCTTGGGCCATCATGTCTCGAAAGAAACATGACTGACTGGGCAGAACATTATCCCGCAGTAGGCTGCCATTACTTTCTACGGTAGACTGGTTGCCGACCAAGGCTATAGAACCCAATCTGTCCTGTTATTTAACCCATAACTAGAGGGGAGGGACTGATTAATGCCTTTGCCAAAGATATTTGCGCGTAAGTGAATGCAACGAATTCAACTGGAATTCGAACTCGGCACCCTGATTTCTCGTTCCGAGCCGATATCCACTGCACCACAACACACATAATGATAGTCATTTTAACACATGCCATTATTTCTGATGATATAGTTATACGAATTTATATATTTCAAAATCCATATGTAAAAATCAAAGTATAGTCAGTCAGTCGGTTAAGTGCCATACGTGACACACGCTTAGGGCGATCATGTCTTGAAAGAGACATGACTGACCTGACAGGAGATTATCCCGCACTAGTTTGCCATTGCTTTCTGCGGTAGACTGGTAGGTAGTATATATATATATATATATATATATATATATATATATATATATATATAAATACTTATGAATTAAAAGTACATTGCGACACAGAAATTTCTGTTTCGAGATGTAAATCATTTTCACAACCAACATTCAGCATTGCCTGATGACGAGATTGTATCACGAAACATAGAAAAATTCCGTTTCGCAATGTACTTTTAATTCATATTTATATTATTATATTAAGCTCTACAATATTTAATGTATTGAGCCCTGTTTATAAAAAAAATAAATGCCAGGGAACTCAAAACCGTAAATCCTTGGGTCCTCTTTATTTGTAATGCGATTCTATGACGTCGCACCGCTTGATAGCGCGAAATGACATCAGAACCATGTATTCAAATGCGTTTGTTATTTTTGGTAACTATTGCCGTTGCCTAGCGAAGTTTTATGTCAACACAAAATAAAATCATCGGTGATGGTGGATGTTATTGTATTACCGTCTTAATAACCTCTCTGAAGATGGCTCATGTGAGCCGAAAGCTTAAAACCAAATTAATAAAAAATTATTCAAATGTTGGAGAATTTTTGTCTTTATTTTCAACTGAAATTAAAGCCAAAATACGACGTTTAGAACGGCTCATGATTAAAACATAATAGACATCCATTGTCTCTTATATTTAACAGTATATGTTTAGAAAATTATTTGCTGCCTCGATACACTAAATTTAAGTTACATGATGCCGCAGCATTAAATGATCCTAACACCAAGAAATTTCAATGGAACCTTATTAAACGTCAAATGCACACAGCCAAACAGGAATTACAACTAATCAACACTGAAATTTGTCTTTATTTTCAACTGAAATTAAAGCCAAATTAAGACTTTTAGAACGGCTCATGATTAAACATAATAGACATTCATTGTCACTTATATTTAACAGTATATGCTTAATATATATATATTCCTTTTGTCACGCTCAGGTGTTTGGAATATTTTTTTCTTTTTTTGTCTTTTTTTTTCATATGTAAAAGATTTAATTGTAGGTACATCAATAAATATGTTGTCGTCATTTTAGAAGGCATATCGATATAGAAATTCTACAGTCATTTTTGACCGCAGGGCCTCACTCGTTATATAATAACGATATTAGATTTTGATGAATTAAAATAATCATAATGAATGACAAGCCATAATGGGTTATAAGCCAGAAATTTGGGTTACTGGTTTTTTCATATAATCATCTCTTTTCTATGATATGGTGAAATATTTTATTGAAAACAATGTGTTTTTCCTCTATTACAGATGAATTGGGTAGTGATTCTTTATTTTCAGCATGGTTAATTCAGATTTTATTCTTCAAATTCGGTTGAAAATCTCTTTTCTTGCTCATGGAACCGCGACTTCTGTAGCTTCGAACTTCACCTCCTCCTTTATCTGATTAAAACTTACAACTGAACAGAAAGCGAGCGAGCAAAGAGAAATAAGGAAGATAGTCAGATATCCATTGAGAGGGAAATGTCGCCCCTGTTAATGTCTGGTGAAATGGATAAATTTCTTTCTTTTTTTTAAAATCCTAATGTTGCTTTCATTTTGAACATATGTCTTCGGTTTAAATCGGTCTTTTCAGATGTCTGGTGTCCAAATGTTGTTGACAACATAAGAGGCCGAGCCTAAAAGAAGCTTCCCCATTACTGATGTCTCATTTTGCCTATGGCAGTAAACCAATGCAGAAACTATGGAAAAAAAAGTGTTGGTTAAAGAGACGCTAGCCACCGACGCCCAGAAACTTGCCATTAGTGCTAGCGATTGAATAGGCTTAATAAGAACACGTGATCATCCTAGGAAAAACGTAGCATAAATCTGGCACAAGGTAAACAAAAAAAAAATTAGAAAACCTAGTGAAGATCAAAATCAGTTAGTTAAGTGCCATACGTGATATACTCTTCGGCAATCTTGTTTCGAAAGAGACATGACTGACTGGTCAGAATATTTTCCCGCAGTAGTTTGTCATTACATTTTGCACCAGACTGGTTGCCAATCAAGGCTATAAAACCAATCGATTCTGCTATTCGACCCATACCTAGAGGGAGAAGCAACGGATTCATATCTTTCCCAACAGTATATTTGCGTAAGTGAATGGAACGAATTCCAGTGGAATTGGAACCCGGCTCTCCGATTTCATGTTCCGAACCAGTATCTACTGCACCACAACGCACTCAATACTAAGTTGTAATTGATCAAGCGAGAAAAGTGATTTTTTTAATGGTAGCTTAGATGTGGCACAAAATCGAAAGTATGGGGTACCAAGTACGAATCAAACTGATCACTCACTTTTAATGATTCTAGCGGGAAAGTCTTGTTAACCATCACACCACGTCGAAGCCTTAGAATCGTTATTCTCTGTCATTATCTTTCGTAATTGCAATATTATCACTAAATTGCATCTTGGGTAATTTTAATGGATGTTATAAAAATATTAACCTCTAATTGACATAGTCAATTTTAAAATATTTGCTAAAATATTTTAAAAAGTTAGGAATTAATAATAAAAAACAGTTTTTTCCACAAGGATAACGTTATTATGCATTTCAGAATCGAGAGAAAAGATTACGAATTTAAGTTCCAAATCTAAGGGAATTAATCTGAAGTCAAAAAGAAAAAGAATAATATATCGTGTGATGTGTAAACTGTAGCCACATTATATTTTTAATTTTTAGTGCATGTGCGCTGTTTGTTTCTTCCTTCCCCAGCACCTAATGTAGGTGACGAAGGACCAACCTACTCCTGAAAAGTCGTGAGCACGAGTCAAAAAAGAGGAATGTGAGTGATGATCGCAGCTGAGAGTGTCGAGTCCAGCTGAGAGGACGTCGTAGATTCTTTTCAACTCAAAGGTTTTGGTTTCCACCATTAATTGTCCTACGGCAGCAAGATCGATTTGCAGCAAGCAACTGTTTTCCAGATCCCGGAACCGATGTTCGCCTTTGCCAGTGATGGCTTCAACTGATCACTGAAATGTAGTTTTGGTTCTCCCTGTAACTGCTGGATAGCTCTCCAAACTGGATGATTAATCGGAATCGAGTGGGACGTATTCCAAACGAGTTACCCGCCCAGCGGATGCAATGTTAAAGGAGGATAACTTTTGGATGATGGACAGAGACGTACCAAAGAGGACCTCGTTGTTGGTGATGCGGTCCTCTTAAATGATGTGATAAATACTTCGGAGTTTTGTTTGCTGGAACCATTCTACGGGAGCTACATAATGGAGAAATTATAAGGAAAGATGTTCTTGATATATAAAAACGGATGACAGAATACTCAAGAAAATTAATCACGTATCGAAAGCAAAAAATATTTTTTCTTTCACTCGAATTTGCAAAAACCAAGTTTTAACAACTGTTGTGGATCTTCCTCGCTAATTTGTTGTGGCAAATCTTAAATTTTCGAATCCAATTTGTTGTGTAGTTGTTATGGCGAAACTTCGCTTCAAAGTTGTAATGACTGGGTTGGCTGTAAGCAATACACAGAAAACAGAAGGTAGGTTCAGAACAGTGTGTTAATGCAACAAAAACAATAGTTACAAAGTAAGTATTAATAATAGTAATAGTAATAGTAAACACAAATAAGTAAGTCCGAGCGGTACAGTTACGCTGCTTATTGACTGAATCGTAGCTAGCTTTAACTGCGCACTAGCTGCTGTACTAACTGCGTACTTAACTACTTTCAACAGTATTTAATTGTCTTCCCACTTAAGATAAAATGTGGCAAAAGCCTATTTTAATGTGAGTAATCCGGACCATATAGCCCGGGCAAAATCTTTTCTTTAATTTTCCCTAGACGAGACTCTACCCTTTGGCGAAGTTTCGACTGGGTTATTACTCTTCCCACGAAGGCAGAGAGTTCGACAATGTGCAAGACAGACTTAACTGCCTTTAACTGCTTCTGAAACTCACGCAGGTAATTATATATAGTAAGTGGAAGAGTCTATTCCTCGTAGGAGGGCACAACAACAATAACATTTCAAATATTTTTTTATACTAGCAACTTTTCTTTTTTTTTTTTAAATAAAGTCAAGTGTTATATCCCACAAAATCCTCTTTAAATGAGGGAAATTATATTCTGTCTTTAACATTTCTGGCGCTTTAAATCTCTTTTTATAACTTATTATTTTTTTTATTCATCTATGCGCAGCCTCTTTTCAGATCATTACTCTCCACAAGTTTCTATACTATTTTCACCAGGTAGATGCCTCCCCATCCCTCTTGAACTTATTATACCCAGAGAGAATTAAATTTTCCAACCTAGCTTTATTCATCACGTGTTCAAGTCATTTTTGTTGTTACTTAATGTTTCTGAGCATTAGTGTTTTGTTTATTTGAATTTATTTTATTTTTTGCTGCCATTTTCCTTAATATTTTCTCGTTTTCTACATGCTCAGTCTTAGTGACAAAATTCAATCACACATCCGTTATGCAGTGACAATAATCACGAAAGATCATCAACTATATAAATTTTTTCATTGATAAATTCATCTAATACATAAAACCCATTATTTGTTCGTATATCCAGGAAAAATCTTAAAAATTAAGTAAATGCATAAAGCTATTTCTATCTCCGAGCGAATGCAAGCAAGACATAAAATAATTCCAGAATTTTTAATTATATCTATCACGTGACATGTATCTCTCCCAACTTACCGTTTGTGCCTCAATAGGTTTATCTAAGTACCCTATCTATCATTAGAAATAAATTTAAATTATTCACTGTTGGGTTTTTTGTATTTTCTAATGTGTTTATTTATTTATTTATTTATCAATAAGTGAGTGTTTGATAAATATTTATTTTTATTATTGAATGTTTACTTTTATAATTAACTTACTTAATTATTCAAATAATGCCAACTTTTTCTTGAAACTAGAAAGAACCGTAGTATTTAGATGACAGCTTGAATGTCAAAAATAAGCACGCTCAATGTTCAAAGCGAAGTAAGCAATGTTGTCATTTTAAATATATATATATATATATATATATATATATATATATATATATAAGGTATGATGTTTGTGTGTGCGTCTGTCTGTCTGTCTGCTTGTCTGTCTGTCCTTTATAAAAACCCACAATTTTTATCCGATTCTCACCAAAATTCACGCAATGTTTATTTAGGCTTCCGGTCAGACCATGGGTTAATTACTTTTTTCCGATTTCTCTCCGATATCTGAATTCGATACCCGATATCCGATCAGGTCTGCTCAAGATCAGGAATTCAGCCCTTTTGTCGAATCTGATCAAAAACCGATATTCAGCCATCAATATGGCTCATTTTCTCCAGGACCAAAGGATTAGTTTTAAAGCTTTCATTACACCCGAGCAACGCCGGGCTATACTGCTGGTATTATTTGAATCGTTCGGACTATTGTCCTCATCTTTATTGCCATGTTTAAGACGTTTTGGCAGGTGTACGCTTTGTCTATTATACTTCTGATGTGAGGTAAAATTTTTATATTATTTACATTGTTCACACTACTGTCTTGATCTTTACTTCCATGTTTACGACGTTTCCGCCGTTGTACGCTACAACTTTATAGGCCGGAACAGACGACTGGACCGTGTGTCCTTAATGACACCTGGCCCAGTAGAAATAGACGTTGATTAAATCCAGTGATTTAAACCAAAGATTTGTAAGTTCAATACCAGGCTACAAATAACATAGAGAGTTGAGTTAAAGGGAGATAACTACGTGGCATCCGGAAGTGCCATCGCACATGGAATGAGAATGATATCCTCCAGTAATCGAAATAAAGGGTTTGGTTCGAAATTCCTAGCATCTAAAGCAGGCCGGAGTGTATAACGGCCAAAATATTGTAAACATTGCAGAAAAGTTGAGGACGACAATCCGAACAATGTAAATAGTGTGAGTACTGAACAGTTACGTAATACCTGTCCTCCTATATGACAGTGAATGCTGGAGAATCTCCTTACGGATGAAGAAGAGTTGAACAATATAAATTTTGTTCTACAGAAGGATACTGAGAATACCATGAACATGCGAAAAGTGATGATGTTCTAGAGAAAATGGAAACAAAAACGGCACTTAAACATAGCATCAGAAAGAGACAGTTAAAATTTATAATGAGGAAAATAAATTTAGAATATTTGGCATTCATAGGACAAACTAAAAGCAAAAGGGAGAGAGAGAGGAAAGCATCTCATGGTGAAACTAACGAGCAAAAAGACAAAATTTACTGAGAGCTGTAGCTCTAAGGAAATGACTGGAAATTGTAGAGAGCCATGATCAAGCACACCCCGAAGGCTCACGGCACAGAGAATAAAAAGAAACATGCTTGTATATTTTGTTTAAATGAAGGTTTGATTCTTAAGAATGTACAGGTAGTGCTACGGGTTTTAACAGAGAAGGTAGAATCGTCGATGCGAGTTCGAATTCAAGCCTATACAATTGCGTTTCCTTTCGTATAAATGCATTCTAAAACGTATCACTTATTCTAAGCTACGACTTACATAGATTCTAACAGAAAGATACAATGGGTTCTCATTCAACAGACTCACTTTAAAAAACGAAAGAAATTCTCAACAATTGCAGAGGTACCTGATGAATTCAATATATCCCGGAGAGAAAGATATCACTGAACTCTAAGCATACAACAAAAGAAAGTAACTACAAGGTCACGAGTAGGAAAATTCTCGGGGCACGTTTTAAAAAAAAAATATATGTATGATGTGCTAGAAAACTGGGATGTCAAAATAAATCATGAATTCTAAATGAAGATAAAACAAGACAGATACAACAAAAGAAAACCTGCAGACATGTTGAAATATTTGCTGAAAATATTATTAGAATGCCAAAATATATCAGGATTTTAAAAGGGGGGTGAATTCCATAACAGATTCTGCGTACGAGTCTAAAACTCACCGCAGGGAACAATCACAAGGCGAAGAAATCTCTTTCTTTCCAAGGGTACACTGTACATCATTACTTTTCGTAATGGCAATATTATCACTTAATTGCATCTTGGGTAATTTTAATGGATGTTATAAATAGAAGAAGTAAAAAAAAATATCAACCTCTAATTGACATAGACTACTTTAGAATATTTGCCAAAATATTTTAAGAAGTTAGGAAATAGAAGCAAAAAAGACAGTCAGGATTTACTAAAAGGATAACGTTATAATGCATTTCAGAATCGAGTAAAAGAAGACTATGAATAAAAGTTTAAAAATAAAAAATTATAATCCTGTCGCCCCAAACAAGGCATTTTACTGCCACTGTTGAGCAAGGGGTTACATAAGAGGAAAGTTATAAGAT
>JBBBDQ010002248.1:295000-398382 GCA_037127315.1 Ascarosepion bandense | reverse complement strand
ATATATATATATATATATATAACAAAGTAAAGAGATCTACTATTATTCAACGATCCAGAATATTGTTAACAAAGAAAATTATAAATTATACTGAAATAAGATTTAATATTGTAGTTATGACAATATAAAAGATGTAAGAGAGAATGAATCACTGCTGGAAAGAGTGACAGAATAAGATAGAGAGAGACGTACGTTTGTATATAGAGAAAGAAAGAAAGAAAGAAAAACATAGATAGATAGATAGATAGATAGATAGATAGATAGATAGATAGATAGATAGATAGATAGAAGCTAATGAATGTTCAAAAGCTCGAGAACAATGTAAAGACAGTGGTGAAAAGGAAGAAAGAAAGAAAGCGAGAAAGAAAGAAAGAATTAATGAAGAAAGAAAGATAAAGATTGAAAGAAAATGTGCAAAATACAGAAGAAAAAAGCAATCAGGGAAGAGAGATCAAATCAGAAAGAAAAAGAGAAGGAATAGCTAAAGAAAAGAAAAATTACAAAAACAATAAAAGAAAATTAAAAAGCGATAAAAATAGATGGAAAGAAAGAAAGAAAGAAAGAAAGAAAGAAAGAGAAATTGTGATATGTAAAAGAAGAAGAATGGAAAATAGATGAGAAGAAAGAAAAAGAATAACAAAAAGTAGGAGAAGAAAGCGCGGCAAAAAAAAAAAGAGCGACAGAAAAGATATAGACAGAGAAAGAAAAAGTAAAAGAAAGAGAGATGAAAGAAAAAAGATAAAGCTACTAAAAATAAGGATAAAGAAAGAGTACAAAATAGAGAAGATGAAAAAGAATAATTTTGCTTTATTCCTACTTTCAGTTTTTTGATGATTTAAACTTTTTTCAGATTGTGAATCAAAAACAGGAAAAATACTTTTCTATCTTGCGATAAAGGCGAGTGTTTTCTGCTCTTGACTTACCATCACGACGTCTATTAAAAAGATTTCACTCACATTAAAGCCAACATTGGTCTTTGTGAATTCAAACAGAAAAAACAATTTGTACCAAACATCATTTCAGGATCTTTCATGTTAAATGTAATTTTCAATGATAAAAACGACTTGAAAATAAAATCAGCTTTAAAACGAGAACTTAAAACTGAATTCTTGAAAGCTGCGCGTGCTCTCGTGTAATGTACACTATGTCCATTATCTCTGAGTAATTCTTCGTACAGAATCAATCATTCTTCTCTTTTGATTAGGAAGTCACTTTGATTTCTTCATTCTAATGGCAACAACAATCGTGCATAATTTGACATTTTCTAAACGTGTTTTTAACATGACAATCTAAATATATTGTTTTTGAATTGTGATGGTGTTCGTCAAGCAACTACGATAAATGAAGGTAGCGCTATCATGGTCGATTGTCCATATCGATTACTGCGCGCCGACAAAAGATGGCGAATCAATTGCTTTAATTGAAGATTGAACAATTCTAACCAGTTTAGACTTAACAGAAAGCGTACACTGTCTTCGTGATGAAGGCATCTCAATTAGTGTCAGTATTTTCTCATTTGATTCATTAACGCCTCTTGAAATTCAGCTTCTCGAGACGGATTAATGGCCAAATTAATGGCTTCTTGCTTGAATGTGAAAACAACAAAAAGAACAATCAAAGATTGCAATCGCAATTGTTAGAAAAGGGCGGGAATTGATTAAGCCCGGTGGGCAAGACCTGGCCGTGTGAATTCCGCTATAAGAAAGAATTACAATAATAAACGGCGTTTCTTTTATCAGGGATTTTTAGTTTACAATGATGTTCAACCGGTACAAGGTCATTTGAGGTGGAGCTTTACAGAATAAGAGACACATTTTATGGAAATATGTTGTGAAGATAACGGTTGGCTCTGGACTTGAACAGGTTAAGATTGTAGTGATCGGGGAAGCGGTTATATTTATCTATTTGCTTGGCGATGCTTAGCAATTCATTTAATAGATCAAACCCCGACAGTCCAAACGATAGTAAGTTTGATGGTCTACTAGTTTGTGAAGTTTGTTTTTAAAGAGGTTGCAATGCTGATCATCATTTTTTCTGTTTTCAACTAAGCTTAGTAAATATCTCAATAAATCGATTGATATTTAAAAAGTGCAATCCAAATGTTCGTGTTTTGAATATCGTAAGTACTTTTTTCATTGAATCTCAAAAAATCTTCTGAGACAGATGCATTCTCGATCAAAGAGCCGACAGGAACAAGCAGTAAAAGCTATTTTAATATATATATATATATATATATATATATATATATATATATATATATATATATATTAATACTTTACTAAATTTTTGTAAACGCCTAATTACAGTTTTATTACATTTTTAGTGAACAAAATATACCAAATACTTTGGTTTGGTTTTGAAATATTTTGACATTTTTTAGGGCTGCATATTATCATTTTCGTCTGCTGTAAAATCAATTTGAAAACGAAAATAGTCATTTTTATTTTACTCAGTTGTTGGGAAACTAAAAAATTAATTACAAGATTACTTTTGCAAATTTTATTATATTTTCACCCCCAACAGAAATAGTTCGCTATAAAGCCGAGTACATATACGAAATTGTGACTCTCGTCTAAATAAATTAAATCAGATTAATCGATAGGACAAGAAATGGGATAACTTTAACGCTTCCAAAATGAAACTGTTCTCTATAAAATACGCAAAAGAATCTTTCTTGCCTTCCATCAATATGGTTGATGATAACCGCCAGAAGAGCCACTCATTCTCCGTCTAGTTTTTACCGTTGATATGAATGATTCAATCAACCAGTAAGTTTCTTACTAAAAATTTGGATCACGATGTTGTGCTAGACATTTTTTTGTCAGAATCTGTTTGGAACTTTGTAAAGTCTACAGTTCGTGCAAACACTGAATATCGTTGCCACACATAGTTTCGTGCTATATATCTAAAGATTCTTGATAAAAAAAAAACAAAGAAGACTTGCAATGTTATCGGTCCTGACCCGGCATCCCGTTTTAGTTATTTTCTCAAATAAACATACTTTACCTCTGTTTTTCTATAAATATTACCACAGTAATTGCTTTTTGTCGTGGAGCCGGTTGAGAACCCAGCAAGAAATAATACAACAACCTAAATAAGAAATCACGATATGTATATATTAAACACAGCAAAATACAAATACGTTAGTAAAACGATAAATATGAGTTAAGAAGTAATACTGTAATTGGGACTCGCAATAGTCGTACGGTAGCAGTCTTTGCTATCTCTGCCTATCACTCTCATGCTGATCTGCTTTATGTTCTGATCGCTTTCTGAGCTCTCTTGTGAGAGGAAGTATATGTAGTAGAAGGAAGAGTTCAGTCTGTTGTATAAGTGATGCCACCATGACACTTTTCCAGTTAGTACCTAGACTATATGAATTTAATCGTAGTATTAGATTAGATGTGTGTTGCGATGCAGTGGATATCGACTCGGAACGACAAATCGAGGAGCCGAGTTCTAATTCCAGTTGAATTCCTCGCATTCACTTACGCACAAATATCCTTGGGAAAGGTATCAATCCGTCTCTTCCCTCGAGTTATGCGTTAAATAATAAGACAGATTAGTTTGCAAAAGCAACCTACTGCGTGATAATCTTCTGCCCAGTCAGTCACATCTCTTTCGAGACGTGATTGCCCAAAGCGTGTATTACGTAAGTCTCTTGACACACTGACTGATTAGATTGGCAGTTAGATTTCATAATTTTACTGTTGAATTTTCTTAGTTTTGACCGTAAATTCTATGCTAATGTTTTCTCCCTTAGCAAGTTCTTGCTTATGGAACACTCTTCCAGTCGCTTACTTTCCTGTAAGCTACGATCTTTAAAAATTTAAATGCGATTTCAGTCATCATATTTGGTGACCTTTAGTTCTGTTCTTTTATTATTTCATCCATATACAGTAACCCCCTTGCATCTTAGTGGCTTTGTTGCCTTACATAGTACGAAATGATTAAAATGAAAGAAAATTGTTATTGACATGCAGTCGGTGATTTTATAAAACATTATATCCTAGTTTAGCTGGAATTGTCCCAGTTTGAAGATTTTGTCTTAGAGATATAATTTATTAGGATTCTTGTGGTAGGGGGTCAATTTTATACAAAAACCCAAACCAATGATATTAAAGGAAAATCATTAAATGTTAGAAATTGTTATAAAACTGTTTATATATGTAAAGGAAGATGTTTACTTGGTTCAGGTTTGTAAATTGAATTTACTTTTTTATGATTTTTTTTATCGATAACGATTAATCACTTTAGATAAATTATTTCTACAATTAAAATATTTAAATATCTTTTACATTTTCTTACTTGTTAAAGTACACTAACGTTTCTCAACTAATAGATTCGTCTTTTATTCTACAATTTATCTAATAAAAAGTTCGACAACCACGCAAGATATTGACTTTGGCGTATCCTTAATTCTTTTATTACATCAACCGCAGTCGAGATCTTATGAGCGTTCTGAATTCCATGATTCTTCCAACTATGTGCTTCACTAGGGCTACATACGGTTAGGAATTCAGAATCTCTTAGATTGGTTGCCAATTCTGGTTAGGGAACCATGTTTATCCTTTTAATTATCCAATAGCTAAGCTGGAATAGAATAATTATTTTTTAAATGTAACCATCTTTCTACACTAACAGTTTCTTTTTCTCGCATTTCCCGTTTGTGGAATTCACTTCCATTTTCAAGCTTTCGTGATAGCTACAATCTCCAAAAGTTTAAATGCAACTTCAATTGCAATCTTTTATCTACTTGATTCCCATCCACCTTTATCTTTTATTCTCTCGCTGTAGACCTCTGCGCAAAAGTGGCATTTCTGCCTTACTTGGAGTGAAGTGATTATAAACAATTATGTCTTTTTTTATAATATTTGTACGAAAATGAATGTAACTGACAGGACCTAAAATCGACCTCGGCTCTCCAACTCCTCATTACATCCCCCATTCCTCCAGTCAGTAAACTTATTGAATGTCATTTTATCTAATCAATTATTTGTAGAATATTTTTAGCGTTGACATATTGTCAGTATCCAAGAAATAAAATACCGTAAAAATCAAAGCTAAAGTTAAAATAACTTTTTAAAAATAGTCCCTAATATAAATTTATTTTGATTGTGTAGGTAGTGTAAGGGTTAAAGGCAAGAAATCGGACAACTGAGATCAAATTCGCCGTTAGTGTGTTGAGTTCAATGTCGCAAAAATGCCCTAGAGAAAAGGTATAAATTGATCTCTATGCTGCAGTTAGAAAAGTAAACACGTTTCTAGCTTAAAATGGCAGCCTATCTATGATAACGAAAACTCTAAATTCAAAATCTTAGATAAGGCAAAAAGGAACCACTCTGTTAACATTCCAAACAATGCACAGAATTCCCAGATAATAAAGAACAATCTAGGAGAGCTCTGTTTGTTTACGTCCAAAATGAATATGGCCTTATATACTGCTTTATTATATAGAATTGTTTCTAGGGGGTGAATATCGCTGTAATTTAGAATTATAATAATAAATGACGTTTCTTTAATAAGAGATTTCCAGTTTACAATGACGTTCAACCTGTGTTTACAAGGCCACTTAAAATACAGAGTAAGAACCACAGTTTACGAACAGATTAAAATTTAAAATAACCGAAGAAGGATTATCTCAGGAGTCTTGGGAGACATTTTTTCTTACGTCCTAAATGAACAAAGCCTAAACCGTTGGTTTATTATATAGAATTGTTTCTAGGGGTTGAATTCCGCTATAACAGAGAATTACAATGACAAATGACGTTTCTTTAATCAGAGATTTTTAGTTTACAATGTTATTCTACCTGTACAAGTCCACTCGATTTGGAGGTTTACAGAGCAAGAGGCCCATTTAATGGGGATATATGTGGCAGATAACGGATGGCCCTAGGTTGGTACAGGTTACGGTTATAGTGATTGGGGAAGCTTTTTCTTGGGAAACTTGGAAGCCATTTTCGCCTAAGTTTTAAAAATTACTTTTGGGTGTCTTGGGAATCAGTTTCGTCAACGTCCGAAATAAACATAGCCTTAAAAGTTGATTTATGATGCAGTATTTTTCTAGGGTGGGTGAATTCCGCTATAAAAAAGAATTACAATAATGTTCAACCTATACAAGGCCAACCGAGGTGGTGGGTTACAGAATAAGTGCAACAGTTTATAGAGATATGTGTGGCAGACAACGGATGTTCCTAGAATTACAGGTGATGCTTATTAGCCATTAATTCGATTCATTTCTGTTTGTCCAATTTCATTTTGTGCTTATATGTCGATAAAGATTTGTAAGTTATTAAAAATTATTTGCGCATGATTTTTTTGTTGCAATCGAAAGTCAGAATAACGAAGCTGTTTACAAATTTGTGAAATGTACTTCTTGCTCTTTCAAATCCACTTCATCAATAATGGCACGACAGCACAAAAAACTTCTTATAAATAGATTTGATAGTTTCTCTATAAATAATGAAATAAATACTTCAATTAAGAATATTTCCATTCGTTAAAGTTTTCTATTGAAATTTTTAAGAAATATTTTATAAGAATCGGCCATAATCGAGTCAATGCGAACGATCCTCTCTTTTGCAGCTTAGTATGTGTTTCGCCATGGCTGTGCGTTGTGGCGCAGTGGATATCGGCTCCGAACGAGAAATCGGGGAGCCGAGTTCTAATTCCAGTTGAATTCTTTGCATTCACTTACGCGCAAATACCCTTGGGAAATGTATTAATCCATCTCTTCCCGCCAGTTATGGGTTAAATAATAGGTTCTATAGCCTTGGTCGGCAACCAGTCTACCGCAGAAAGCAATGGCAACCTACTGCGGGATAATCTTCTGCCCAGTCAGCCATGTCTCATTTGAGACATGATCGCCCAAAGCGTGTATCACGTACGGCACTTAACTGACTGACTGATGTGTTTCGCCAGGGCTACATACAGTTTTGAATTTAAAAAAATTTTCTTTTTCTAGACGGGTTGACACTCTATATTAGAGAACACAAAAGTACTATGTAACCAAAGCTGGGAGGAAAAGAGTTTTATTCAAACCTTTTCCAAGGGTATTCGCACGTATGTTAATGCAATGAACTCAACTGGAATGCAAACTCTACACTCCGATTCGTCAATCCGAGCCACTAACTTATTTTCTACCGCGCCTCAGATTTGAGAACGTTATAAAATAGAAGTAATTTAAAATTTCTCTAAACAAAAATACATTTCTTCTCCATTGATATTTGTTTCACTTTTTACCCATAATTCTTTGTTACTCTGAACTCATTTCACTTATTTAAATTTGCTGGTAGACTACTGAAAGAAACATCGTTGGGCTGATTTCATTTTCACATCCGCTTTTACTTTCAGTTTCATTTTGCACAGATATTATTGGAAAAATTATGAATTTATCTATCCTCTGGCTTAAATGGCATAGCAGACTGAATTTTCGAGCCGTGTTTGGCAAGCAGACTAGGATAAAGTAGTCAAAACTGTAAATGGGTCTGTTGATGCACATACTGTGCAGTTATTGATTTCTGGTGTTCACATTGATCTGTAGCACGCTTTTGTCGGCTTTACAAGATCTCATATAATCTCTACTAGGGCCGAATGAAATAAATCTTGGTCACGCGATTACTGGATGATAAAAATAGAACCATAAATGCAGAAAATTAAAATAAAATTTTGTTTTTAAAGCTTGAACTATTTCAAAATGGAAATCAATCACTTCCTCATCAAAATTCTCTTAGGTTAAGAGATACCTATATTGAGATGTTCTTTTAAGCAAGATTGTATCCATTACTGGATTGATAGGGCTGTTATATAGTTTACAACACCTAATATTCCCCAGCAGTTACCCGTCTGGTTTCTGACTATGCTCAACATTGCTTGACTCACGCATTGCAATGTATATGAAAATCGCTGGAAATAGGTAACTGCAATTACAGTATTTTCTAATCTATAAGACGCACTTAGAAAACTTCTTCAAAAGAGTTACTGCTTCCAATGTTGCCGGTATTGTAATTAATTCATTCGCTGAAAGCACACCTTGTAAAACTCAAAGGTTAAATTAAGTTTTATTGTACAAATCAAAATACCTCTGTAAACCAAATATTAGATGTTTTTCATATTTGTATAGACTTCTGAGGTAAGGTAGTATTTACAATATTCACACTGTTGTACTCATCTTTATTGCCATATTTACAACGTTTCGGCCGTTGTATGCTCCGGGCTTCTTCTGTGGTCTATATAACGTCAGGACGACATTTAAAAGTGACTCTACATTTTGCAGATACCTCTTCCGTGTAAGACCTTTAATAATGGAGAACATGACACACTATGTGTACGCCATTCCATGCAGCTGTGGAAAAATATAAAGGAGAAACGGGTCCCACTTAAGATAAGCCTGCAAGTATTTCGCAAAGAGATAAAAAACATCAGGCGTTGCTGACTACGCATTGAGAGAGATAAGAGAATTACCGCCTCCTATGAGATGAAGTTGAAATAATAAATACAGAACACCATTGGAAATCACGTAAACTCAAGAAACCAGCACATATGTTAGGTCACAAAAATCTCCTCAGCCGACCAAATCATAGAAACGAATACAATAATGGAGTCAGTATAATAGAGTGCTAGAGAAAAACTCTTGCTTAAAAGATTGCAAAATAGTAAAAAAAATTTACTGAGACATTAGGTTCAGAAGTCCCCAAAATTCATACACTCTAGATATAGGCATTGGTTAGTTCCAGTGAGTTGACGTAATTAGTTGTGATTTCAATACCTGGCTATAACAGTAGTGAAGAAATAACTTCGGGAGTTGAATTAAAGGAAGATAACTAAATGCCACGGAGGTGGCTACACACATGGAATGAGAATTATATACTCCAAAGATCGAAATAATGAGTTTGGATCATAATTTCTGTCAGCTGAAGAAGACTAGAGCATAAACAGCCGAAATGTCTTAAACATGACAATAAAGATGGGGACAACAGTCCAAACAATGTAAATTAACGTAAACCTTCTTACCAAGATTTATCAACCTTTTGTGCATTATCAAAAGCCGAAAAATGTTTTCAATTGTAAAAAGATTTTTTTCTTTTAGTGCATGAATATTGCATCAGCTGTTTCCTTCTTCGATTTTGCCCTTTAAGACATTCCACTATTTAACTCATAATTTAGGAGAAAAAAAGAATTCATCCTTTTCGAAAGAAATTTCTTCTTCTTCTTCTTCTTCTTCTTCTTCTTCTTCTTCTTCTTCTTCTTCTTCTTCTTCTTCTATGTGACTTGTCCTTTCAGGACTTAGACGATCATGTCTTTCCACATCTCCCTATCCCTGGTGGCTCTTAGCACGCTTTCTCCTGTAACATCTAGCAACCAACTTTCTATAATTCATCTGCTCAGACCCTTCAAATATGTTATCCGCTGCTTTCCTCTGTTTCTTCATCTCTCTATCTGGCCTGTTAGTATCAGGTTCTCCAAACCCTCCTTCCTCATTGCATGTCCCAGGTACCTTAGCTGTCGCATCCTGATGCTCGGTATTAATTTCCTTTACGTTTCCATCATTTCCAAAACCTCATCGTTGCTCACATGCTCGATCCATGACATTCGCAGCATCTTCCTGTAGAAACGTATTTCAGTTGCTTCAAGTTTTTCCTTCATCTTTGTTGATATTGTCCAACATTCACTGTCATATTGAACAACTGACAACACATAGTAATCTAATACTCTCTTCTTTGTTTCTAGCGAAATTGTCCTGTTTCTTAATAGTTTACTCAGCTTCTGGAACGCGTCCTTCGCCATGCCAATTCGCCTTCGGATCTCTGTCTCACTTTCTGTCTTCTTTTAGAACACTTCCCAGGTATTTAAATTTTTGTACCTGCTTGATTTTAATATCCCCCACCTGTATTTGGCATTACGAGGATGACCATGCATACGCGTAGGTGAATGCAATAAACTCGACCTGTACTCGAACTCGTCTTTCCAATTTCACATGCCAAGTTACTTTCCACTACACTATCAATAATTTATCGGTTCCTCTCTACAAATGTTTTCGCACAAACATTAAAACACTTCGTGCTTGTGTCAAGTCTTTACAGTGCTCAAATATCCAGCCTCCTATGCAAGAGAGTCGATGCAGTGACATGAAATAATTCAGAATTCAAACCCTGCAACAAATTCACGGATCAGTGTTTGTCAAGAGGCAAATCTGGCTTAGCATCTAGAAACTGGTTAAAGAAAAAGAATTTTTTTTTATGTATAAAGAGCTTCCGAATATCGAGAAAAATAGGTTAAAAAAATCAAAAGAATATATTTCTTCTGCTTTGTCGTCTGTGGGAATAAATCGATAAGTCTTACAATTTTTTTTTGTTTTATTTCTTTATAGAATTCAACCTACACTTATGTCTCTGAAACACACATCAATATTCAGCAAGAGGGAAATGTCCGTTATAACGTCCCTAATAATAAAAACAATAAAAGATAAATAGTGTTTGACTTTTAGAGAAACGCACTGTGGTAAATACGTTCGCTTTTACGTTATGGATAGAAACGAAAAACTAGCGGCTAAAAAAAGAAAAAACTTTCTAGTTAAAAGTGTTATAGCTTGCAACCAAGGAATAGGATTCTTATCATTGATTTACAATTTGAGCATCAGGTAGTTGTGGAACGATGGACAAGGGATACGGATGATTAGGGCTTGTTTCCATATTTTACTAATACACATTCAAATGGACAGTTTTTATTGCTCACACACAAACGCACATACACAAAAATATACTACAAAGCCATTTCCTCGTAGCCGTTCTCTAAAATATATTGCGTTCGGTGACTTTAATGCCAACTATGCCAAGTGGCTGGAAAACTCTGTCACAGATCTTGCTGGTGTCCATACTATGAACATTTCAATCACTCAAACTATCACGCAAGTGGTAGATTTACCCACATGTTTCCCCATTAACCCTGATGGAATCAGTTAACTTCTAAATCTTTGTTTCAGTTTCCCTACATGACTCATTCCATGCTATGCTGCTCTGCTCTTTTGGCAAATATGATCAGGATTCGAACCTTGTTTAAGTATGTATGTGTTATCAACGAGCGTTTTTCTCAGAAGTGTGCGTTGATAACCGTGTTGTTTTAAATGTCGGAATATATTTGAATTGTCATTTAAGTGCAACGTCAGACGCCATGTGAGCGAATTTGTAGTATGGCCAATGTAGATATTATTTAGGTTGTTCTCTAAATGGACATTTGAATTTATAAACTACATTGGTTTTTTGCAAATCACTATCGGTGGGGGAAGAGTCGTTGCGGATGAATGAATTGGATGTAGTGGATTTAGTGTAATATATAATAAACTTAATTCTTTTATTCGGGTCGGTCGGAGAAATATTAGTGTTTATGAGTTTTTTTAGCATATTTTCATCTAATTAGAAAATAATAAACAGAAACTCAAAATCCTGGAAGCAATCTACATTAAACAATTTAAACCTGGTTTGAATACGATCAATTTTGATATTTCCAATAACGTACTCAAATGCCTGTAATCGGATCAGGGACCACAACGCCACTATTTTGTCACTGTCTTCGGCCATCCGCCACGGTAGGGATGGACTTGTATTTTCAATTTAATTCTCTATATTGTTTATAATTTAAATGTTCTATGTTTACTGTTTACTGTTTATGTTTACTTATTCTTTGATAATGGCTTATGTGAGAAAGCTTAGACCCGATTAAAAAATCAACAATTACTGTGATTTTTTGTTGTCTTTCAACGATATCACCATCAAGTATATCAGACGGTACGAACGGATCCTACACAAAATTAATAGACAAAACTTGTCTTTATTATTCAATGAAACCTGCATTAATATATATATATATATATATATATATATATAAGCATGCAGTGTTGGTATAGAAGAAGCCAAAGGAGTATCCTGTACATGCAGTGGTAGGATAACTCTCTAAGAGAGCTCTAAATATATATGCATATAAATATATATAGAGCAAATATAAGAGAAATTAGGGTAGACACATTATTTCATGGTAAGTGGGAAGTGTAGGCCTATTTCAGGTGAACCAACATCAGCTTCCGTCTTTATTGTACAAAGGATTTTACACGAATCATGTAAAATTCGTGTAAAATCCTTTGTACAATAAAGACGGATGCTGATGATGATTAACCTGAAATAGGCCTTTGCTTCCGATTTACCATGAAATAATGTGTCTGCCTTAATTTTTTTCTTATATATATATATATATATATATATATATATATGAAGAATTCGTCACGAAATATTATCGATAGCCTGTACAAAAGAGCACTAAATATTAATACTAATAGAACAATGGTAATACCATATAAAACCAGTTTTGTCGTTTCTTTATATATACCCATACATGAAACCATCAAGAGGCAGAAGACCTATAAAACATTATTCACATTACATTTGAATAAACCTTCGATCATTGTCTTTAATAATGTAAATCTGATCAGTGAACGATTCCATATATAATTTCTTTATGTTTTGATTCCTCTTGGTGAAAGCAAATAAGATTTAAATAAATCATAGGTTTGGGTCGCACGAAATCAAAATAAGTGCAGATAAGTTTTGTTTGGATTAAAAGTAAAAGAAAAAATAAAGCTTTGTGTTGCATGGGTTAAAAACGTGGAGACATTTGGTTTGCTCAAAAGATAAAAAGGCGAACAAAGGTTTGTGGAAACCAGATTTAAAAAATAAAGAGCTGCCAGTCACCGGTTTGTTTTACGCAATAGTTAAAAAGGTGGAGGAAACAGGTGTCCCCACTTCGTGGTGTGTATCCCTCTGTACAAGCATACTTGAATGATAGCGACTTAGCCCTGGCCAACGTAAATCTTCTACGGACCTCACACCATTTTACCCCATCATTCTTTATACATTTACTCATACTTTTTTCTTTATTTCGTTCAGAGTCTAGAATACTCTTCCGTTCAAAGTTGAGATCTCGAATTTGCAGTGAATCAAAGCTAAACTGTGGTCGTTTGACACACCTGATGCCTGCGGCATTCTTCAAACACCAATATAAGGACCTGAACAAAATTTAACTGATTCACTCGTTATTTCCCGAACGAGACGATCACACAGTACTAAACATAACTTCATATTGTATCCATGCCAATTGAATAACCTCAGTGGAAAGTATTTATTAATAAACAGTAATGTCTCTTCCTACCTGTGGCCAGGCCATACAAATCTCGCCGTATATTCAAATTGCAACAACCTATTTAGAGTGCAAAAAGTGATTACATGAAATAAACAAGAATTTAATATCCGTGTCTCGGAAGTTAAATGTTTCAATCAAGTATACTATAAGTACCTTGGGGTATTTTCTTATTGGAGTCGCTGGCTTCTGTATTAACGAAACACCTCGGGCAAAATCTCAGTGACATTTCCTCATCGATTTATACTTATGACGACTCAGTCTCTCCCTCAGCTATTTCCTTTGGGTAACATAGCAACAATGATATCGGAACTCCAAATCTCGATTTGAATCTAATAATTATTTAGGGGGTTGCTTAAAAGGAGGACTTTAGAGGAATGCTCATGAAAATTGAGTTAAGCGACCAACGAAATGTCATTGTTGTTTAGATGCCTGTGATTAGTGAGTCGAATCAATAATCATGCATGAAAATAAAGACAACCTGAACGCAGTCCGATTTGCGGCAAGATTAAATATAATGTGAAAGATGCAGCAATTGCCACTGAGTATTTCAGGCTGACGTTGTCAGTTAATTAGTCAGGCAATCTCCTTCGTTAATTGCTCGGAACAACGACGGTAATATTATGATTAAAATAAATTTTCATTGAATGACACTCTCTTTATTTCAGTGTATCTAAATGAATATAGTCAAGCATATACTAAACAATTTCTAGAAAGGGATCCGATCAAAATCACAGTTGACAATTGTCTATATTTCTGAGATGAGGTATTTGTATTATTTACATTGTTCGAACTGTTGTCCTCATTTTTATTGTCATATTCACGACGTTTCGGCCTTTGTACACCCCGGCCTTTTTCTGGTTACTGGTATTTGGAACAGAAACTTTTATTTTGATCACGGAGTAAATTGTTCTCGTTCCATGAGTCATACCACTTCTGGATGGCTTAGTTATTTTTTTTAACTCAACTCCCTAAGTTTTGTTTGCCACTACTGTCACCAGATATTGAACTCACAACTCTTTGGGCCAAGTCAATGAATTTAATCTACGCTTTTATCCACTAGCCCATATGAAAAATGTTTTATCTTTCTTTCCGATAATGCTAATCTGTTTTACTATTGGACTCACTGAGAAATGCCAGTCATTCCTGTGCAATCTGAGATCCATTTCAGAAATTGTCTAACTTCATGAGCAAATAAATGTAGCATCATCAAAGCTTAGCCATGGTGATTTAAATAAATCTGCACGCCCTACATTATTGATACTACCTCTCAGACATAAGACCTACCTGAGACATTGCTTGTTTATTCGAATTCGTTCAGCTGACACACTCATATATCTCGCCGCCACTGGCTCAAGCAAAGATTTTTCTCCATTTGAACAAACATAATCTTTAACAGTCAACAAGTTCATTTCATCAAGAAATTATCTTTAGGGTCGTTAAAACTGCTTTCACACACACACACACACACACACACACACACACACACACACACACACACACATATATATATATATATATATATATATATATATATATATATATATAAAGAGAGAGAGGCAATTTTTTCTTGCCAGAATTTATCTTACATACTTATAAGTCTTCTACTTGTCTTTGTTTTAAAATTGGCTGGCACACATATGGTGCGCTGCTATTGATATATATATTAGAGATACTTCATAAAATTCAAAGGATCTGCAATGTTACTGTGTCTGACCTGGCATCTCGGTTTAAGTTACTTTCTCACTGTCATAACGTAGCTGTCCTCTTCTTTTTCTATAAATATATACATTTATGCTGTTCTGAGAAAAATTTCCTCTTTGGTACTTAGACTTTGTGAATTTGAGCGCAGCACAAGATTGGTAGCAAGGGTTTCATCATTGCACAGTTAAAATCGCTAAGATGAAACCGTGAGTTTCATGCTAACAGTTCTGACAAACTGACCAATATCCGATCAGTAAGAATTACCTCAAATCACAACATAGCTATTTCCTGTCTTTTATATTTTTCTTTCGGTCTCTGGAGAAGTCCTGAAGAATAAAAATGAAAAACGTTATTCAGATATTTTCCTATTTTGTTCTTTTTTTTATTTTATCATATATATATATATGCCAAACAGACTCAAACGCACACACATACATATATATGGTTTTAAAAATTCGCGGTGTAGAAAAATAAATGTCAGAGACGAGTTCAAATTCATAACATGCACTTTTATACAAATACCATTAGGAAAGGTATGAATCCATCTCATCTTTTTCCTTACATATGAATTAAATAGCAGGCTATAGTGAGCTCTGTAGCCATTAATTGGTAAATAGTATAACATAGTTATAACTAGTCAAATTTGAATGTAGCTCTGTCAAAGCAAATAAAATCATAGAAGGGACCACTGAAATCTAAACTGACAACAATCAGTTGTATGCGGCTAAATACAAACCGTGACAAGAATGCTGCAACCATTATCAAAGCGCTATATGATCTCTTACTAATTGTTATAGAATATCATGGAGTGAATATTTGAGCAAAGACGAGGTTTTGAAGAGGATGAAAACGAAAAGGAAACTTATAACTAACATCATGAAAAACAGCTGAAATTTCTGGGATATGTCATAAGGAAAAAAGACTCAGATAATCTGGTACTCGTAGGTCAGATAGAGGGAAAAAGAGAAAGGAGAAAATTGTTATGAGCTACAAGGGATAGGAGAATGTTTGCCTACGTTCTAAAGGGACATGTTAAATGGAAGAAGACCTGTCATAGTACAAATATTTCTCATGAATAAAAGAAAACCTCATTTATTTTTGAAATTTTCCAGCAAAGATGCAATATATTAATAACGAATCAGTTCAATCTTTTCAGCCGCGATCGCTTTATTATTTATCCTATTTTGTTCTCGAAAAATCATCCAATTATTATTTTAAATTTTCAATTAAAGCCTGATGCCGTCTCATTTCAAAGGAAATGCGCTTAGGAAGACAAACACACATAATGAAATTATTCCAAACAAATCTCGCCTGAATCAGGTTCAAATATTTTATATGTCTTTTATTTGACAGGAATTCAAACAGAGACATTGTTTTTACAGTCGTAATGGATCACTGCAAATAATACAAACAATTATGAAGTTAATTTAACACCGGTGTCGTTGGAAAGAGAAATATAAAAATGTATGACATGTGTTATTAATTAATCAAAGCAAACACGGCTATTCTTTTTTTAAATAAATTATTATGAGTTTACTAATTAACCCGTTCTTTTGAACAGTTTAATTAATGGTGTAAATCCTCGAGTGATTTATTAAGAAAATACATTGACTCTCATTAATTCGACAGAAAAGGGTTACAAAATTCGAACTCAATAACCTTTTGCGCAGAATTAGAAATCAATATTTTTAATGACACCGACGAATTTTACGTATATTCGAAAGGAATTATTAAAATAATGATGATTGTTTTACCTTTTACTTAAAATGATAGAGACAAAGTTTCAGAATTACTTTTTAGGACTAGTATACGGAAAGTGCGACACAGAGATCCGAAGGCGAATTGGCATGGCGTTCCAGAAGCTGAGTAGAGTATTAAGAGACAGGAAAATTTTGCTAGAAACAAAGAAGAAAATATTGGATTGCTATGTGATGTCAGTTCTTCAATATGGCAGTAAATGCTGGACAGTATCATCGAAGATGAAGGAAAAACTTGAAGCAACTGAAATGTGGTTCTGCAGAAGGATGCTGCGGATATCATGGATTGAACATGTGAGCAAGGATGAGGTTTCGGAAAGGGTGGAAACGAAAAATAAATTAATACTGAGCATCGGGAAGAGACAGCTAAAGTTCCTGAACATGCAAGGAGGAAAGAGGGATTGGAAAACGTGACACTAACAGGCCAAACAGAGGGAAGGAGAGGCAGGGGCAAACAGCGTGTAACGTACTTAACTGGCCTGAGCATGTGGATGACACACCGGGGTTGCGTGGTGTAACAGGAGAAAACGTGCTAAGAGCCACCAGGGATAAGGAGATGTGGAAGGCCATGATCACATACGTCCTGAAAGTTACAAAGCACATAGAAGAAGAAGATATTGATCTGTTTCTATTAAGATGTGAGATAACAATATATCATTTTTTTATCAAGGACAATATTGGGGAAAACTACATGACTAAATGTGAAAAAGAGCAAAATATGCCCCGCAAAAACTGTTTTCTACTTTATCATACATATTAATCTGTCTATAGCCAAATAATAAAATGGCATTTATCAAGTAGGTTCTAGATTTTCCGGTGTTTTTCTTTTATTATTTAAAAAATAAAAAATGGACGCAGAATATTTCGCAAACAACATTTCGCACGATATTTGTCGAAATACTTAAGTTTATTGAAGTATTTAAGCTTATGTCTTATATTAAAGACATAAATCGAAGATTACCCAGTAAAAGTCACGTTCAACTATAGCTACATGCTGGTTACAGACAATTTGATCCATTCTCGGAAATGTTAATTTAAAAAAGTGAGATTTTGCAGTGTTCTACGATGTCAAATTTTCACTAATGTTCACCTACTTTAAGGAACAAGAGTCATTCAAGTCCGAGTAAAAACAGCTAAGCTTTGAAAAGGATCAGCTTTAAGCATTCAAGGGCCAAAGAGAATTTGTTCCACAAAGTAGAAGTTCATAGAAAAATGCTGTATACGTTAAACTTTATGAGGATAAGGATGATAGATAAACAAGTGAGCTTTGATTTGACGAGGTTAATATTGCAATGCTCATGGGCTATGTGCGAATGTGTTCAGCAAAGGAGTTTTTCATCCTTACCATTTGAAATACAGGGGAAATGAAAATGATTCTATTCTGCGGATGGAGTATGGTATGTTCCCTCAGTATATGTTTGATGTAATGATACTACTGCTACGGTAATAGAGAGGGTCTAGTGATCACTAATGTCGTCACAATTTTGTTGAAATTCATATTTACTTATGAGCATGGACCAAGTGAGACTCCCTGAGAGCAATACACTGCGCCTCCTTGGCCTTACACTATCTTCTAATCTAAAATAGAACCACTACATTGAGCTAATAGCTAAATCCACTGCTAGGAAGGTTAAGTCACTGTGTCGGGCCAGGATGTTTTTCCCGCCTGAATCCATCCTGCATATATACAAATCAACCATTCGTCCGTGCATGGAGTACTGCTGCCATATATGGACAGGCACCCCTGATATTCATTGACAGGCTCCAAAGGAGAATCAGTAATGTGATAGGTACCGACTTGGCGACTCGACTTCAGCCACTTCCCTACCGAAGGGATGTGGCTTTCCTTTGTCTGTTCTATAAATACTTTCAAGGCTTCTGTTCCAACGAACTCAAGTCACTGGTACCTCTTCAACAGGTGTTTACTCGTGCAACCAGACATGCAACTGGGTTTCACCCATTCACAGTTAGATCAACCAAATGCAGACGACAATTCTACTCCTGCAGCTTCTTTTCTCGCACTTCCCGCTTGTGGAACTCGCTTCCATCTTTTTGCTTTCCTGATGGCTACAACCTCCAGGAATTTAAATGCAACGCCAATACTCATCTCTTAACCACTTGACTCTAGTTCTTTCTTCACCGCTCTGTATATCCTTTCCTTTCTTTCCATCTTTGCAACTGTCATCACACCTGTATTCCCATCCTTCTCTTGCTCCTTTCTAACCGGTTCGTATTTCTCTTCACTCTCTTCTATCTAATCTTTTTACTCTTATGTAGCCCCCTGCACATCGCTGGGGGCTACATACATCGTTACCGTCGGGGTGATACGATTTTTTTTTTTTATAAGCGTTTCACCCCGAGCAAGGCATGTCACTGCCACTACTGCGCAGGGGGCTACGTAGAGTGGAGAAAGGATGATTAAATATAGGAAATGTCAGAGGGTGGGTGATAGGCGGGTAAGGATACCGAGAATGAGGGTTGGGTAGATGAGAGTGTTCTGAGAATAGTTGGGAGTTAGTGTGATAGGAGGTGTCTATTGACCCTACATTTAAACACCTGGAGAAAAAAAAAATTAATGTTACAAAATGTTGGTAATGATTTCGAAATTTTATTGAACTATTTCTATATATCTTCTTTCTTAAATATTTAATCGCATTGTGAAAACAGATGAATAAAAAATTTAATTACTCCAGCCAGTGAATTTACTCTGCTTTTAGATTCGGTTTAAAAAATCTCATAATCTTTGGCAAAAGACATTACCATTTTCTCGAGATGATTTTTCAGTTCTAATTCCTTTCTTTTATTTAAATATTCAATCCTACAGGAATACTTTATTTACAGATTCAAAATTTTCTTTGCGAATCTTTGATAATAAAAGAAGCTTTAAATTTTTATTTAATCTCAAACGACCTGTGGACGCTTCTCCGTAGTGCAATCGATAGAAAGATAATCCGCTGTGAGTTTGATATACACCAATGTACGACACGAGCAAATTTTCGTCGTAATAAGTTTAACAGGATTAATATTGATAATATAAATCCTGTCTTTTTGTAATAATCGGATAAATGAAAGCGAACACTTTTGCAAAGAAATATTATTTGTAAAGCAAAATCATTCTAACGGTTGCTGAATGATGATAGGAGAAATTTCTCTTTGTGATTTGTCAATTCTAAGCAATTTCTAAACAAAATGTCTTCGTATTGAAGAAGAATCGAAAGCACAGTTTTAAAGAAAAAAATGAAATGAAAAAGGACCATTAATATTTAGCATTAGGTAAAGTATTTTTTAAAAGAAAAAATTATCTAATTCAAAAGAATAAAAGATTTTATGATTTAACCTGGAAGAAATAAAGGCGTAACAAAATGTTTATTTACAAAAGAAAAGGTTTTCTTAAAAATAATTTTTGCTGGATGGATTTATTAAATTAGACAAATTCGATTATTTCAATGTCATTCTCGAATTTAGATATAAACAGCTACGAATTTCACTCAATAGATGGCTCGACTGTCATTCAAGGTAAACGATTACTGTTAAAACGGCTTCGATTTATGAGGTGTGATATTATTAGGATGTGTGTTGTGGTGCAGTGGATATCGACTCAGAACGACAATTCGGGGTGCCGAGTTCGAATTCCAGTTGAATTCCTCGTGTTAACTTACGCACAAATACCCTTGAGAAAGGTATTAATCCGTCTCTTTCCTCCACATTGGGTTTTATAGCCTTGGCTGGCAACCAGTCTACTGCAGAAAGCAATGGCAACCTACTGCAGGATAATCTTCTGTCCAATCAATCATGTCTCTTTCGAGATATGATCGCCCAAAAGTGTATCACGTATGGCATATTATTAGTATCAGATAAAAGAGTTTATAAAAGCATGTGCATATAGATAGAGACCGATCAAAATCTAGTCAGAGATAGATAGATAGATAGATAGATAGATAGATAGATAGATAGATAGATAGATAGATAGATAGATAGATAACTAAACCAAGCGAACTACTCATAATGCTGATAAATTATAACAACATTTTAAAGAGTTGTTGCCAGAGTATTAATCCTAATCCTAAGTATTAATCCTACTAAGTAGCGGATTGGGATTATTTCGAAAGCACACTACGATTAAATTTCTATATGGTATTGGTCCAAGTTAAACCATTTTTAAAAGTAGCCCCAAATGTTACATGAAAGGAATTTTTAGCGATAAGCTCCAACAGAGTCTCACAACATTACTCGGTATTTGCAATTATGTATGAACATGCAAATATATATACAAGTGGGAAAACAGAATTATCTATGAATTATGCAAACGATTAGGAAATGATAATAAAAATGCTGGTATGAGGCAGATCAATTCCTTTACTCGAGGTAAAGAAAATATTCTTTAGGATTAAATTCTAAACTGACTACGAAGTCCCAAGCTAAAAGAACAGACAAGAAAAAATCGAAGATCTGATAAAAATAAATTCACAATGCGCTAGAATTACTAAATTTCTAAGACAGTGTATATTACTGGAGTTTTCATAAGAATTGATGTCTCTTGAACAGGTAAGCGGTGACCATATAGGACAGAGAATATTTCAGACCTCTACCTGCGGATTACGGGTTTGAAAACTCCAGGTGAATAAATTAAAAAAAAAACATGCATTGAAACCACTTTTTAGTTTCAAAAGCCCAGAATTTCTTTGCTAGAACCGAATCATCGTCATTAAAAAAAAATAAAGAGAAGGTCCCACTCAGACAGCTTTTTTCAAGAACTGTCATACTCCAACGATGGGAAGAATATATAAAGGATCTCTTTTGCGACAAGAGAGAACAACCGAGAATACACAAGGAGATGGATGGACCGGAAATACTAAAATCCGAAGTGGAACCTGCAATGGCCAAAATGAACAGAAACAAAGCACCTGGTCCAAATGGCATAGTGATAGAGCTGCTGACAGCCTTAGAAGAATATAGCATAGAAAAGATTACCGACATAATAAACGAAATTTATAGCAGCGGAATAATACCAGACGACCTATGCAAGTCGATATTTATAGCGCTACCGAAGAAACCTGGTGCAAACGAGTGCGAACTACACAGAACTATCAGCTTAATGAGTCAAATTACAAAACTGATTGTCAGAATCCTGATGAATAGAGCGAGAAGCAGAATCAGGCCCGAGATAGCGTAGGAACAGTGCGGGTTCGTCAAAGACACTGGAACAAGGAACGCCATATTCATGATTAGGATGCTCTCTGAAAGGGCATTACAAATGAAGAAAGACTTGTACCTATGCTTCATTGACTACGCGAAAGCATTCGACAAAATACGACACAAAGAACTGATGGTGATGCTAGGCAGCCTCGATATTTTCAGGAAAGACATAAGAATAATCAAGAATCTCTACTGGCAGCAAACGGCCTGCATACGGACAGGTAACGACCTCAGTAGATACACAAAGATAGAAAAAGGCGTAAGACAAGGATGTGTCTTTTCACCGGATTTGTTCAACCTATACAGCGAGAATATTTTGAGGACCCTAGATGACACGCCAGGATTTGTTATTGGAGGCCACAACCTGAACAACATAAGGTATGCGGATGATACAGTGCTGATTGCGGACACGGAAAGGAAACTACAAGACCTCATACAGAATGTAGCAGTGGAGACTGACAAGAAGGGACTACAAATAAACTTTAAGAAAACTGAGTGTATGGTCATCAGCAAAAGATACAACCCAAAATGCCAAATACAGGTGGGGGATAACAGAATCAAACAAGTACAAGAATTTAAGTACCTAGGAAGTGTTCTAACAGAAGATGGAAAGTGCGACACGAAGATCCGAAGGCGAATTGGCATGGCAAAGGACGCGTTCCAGAAGATGAGCAAAATACTAACACATAGGAAAATCTCAATAGAAACGAAGAAAAGAGTGCTAGACTGCTACGTGATGTCAGTTCTTCAATATGGCAGTGAATGCTGGACAATATCATCGAAAATGAGGACAAAACTGGAAGCGGCCGAAATGTGGTTCTACAGAAGGATGCTACGGATATCGTGGACTGAGCATACAAGCAACGACTAGGTGTTAGAAAGAATGGCAACAAAAAGGAAATTGATGCTGAGCATCAGGAAGAGACAACTGAAGTTCCTGGGACATGCAATGAGGAAAGAGAGCCTGGAGAACCTGATACTGACTGGACAGATAGAAGGAAGGAGAGACAGAGGAAGGCGGCGGATAACATATTTGCAGGGTCTGGTCAGGTGGATGACGGAACGGGGGTTGCCAGGAACAACAGGAGCAAACATACTAAGAGCCACAAGGGATAGGGAGACGTGAAGAGCCATGATCGCCTACGTCCCGAAGGGACGAGGCACATAGAAAAAGAAGAAGAATTCTCGCACGACCCTGAAAACAAAACAGAAAGGACAATATGGTGAAATCCTGTCTGAAGTTAGATCGGATTGGAACCCGGTCTACGGTGTGAAATGAAACAATTTGGAAAAATAACAGTACTTAGTCCAAAAACAAAATGCTGTGGTAGTTGAAAGTCGTTCCCACAATAGTTAGTGCACTTTGATATTGCCATAAACCACTAATATCAACAATGAATGAATTGAAAACTAGAGGAAGAATTGAGCTTACAGAGACTGGGGCATTCCTTCAGTCTGCGTGGATAGTAATACTAGTGCTAGGCATTTTATTCAACTTGCTATTACCGGAAAAAACACCAGATATCTAAATGAATCTGTAAATGTGTAAATTAATTAAGACGAATATTATTCTGCTTGTCTTTATTCATGCTTTTCTACCCGAGATCAGAGTGTAGTATTTGTACAATCCTCAAACCTTCTAGATATAATGAATAAGCTTTGTTGTCAATACCGATGGTATTTCAATGATCTCAGTTAATAATAATAATTATAATAATTATAATAATAAACCCGTGTTGATAAAGTTAAAACTCATAGATTGTTACGAGCAACTGGATCAAAGTCTTAAACTGAAGGCTTTATTTTTGCAGCGCAAGACCGGAACCTTTTCACGAGGAATATTCTGACAAATATTATACATAATAATGTGGATCCAAAATGTAGGTTCTGTGGCAAATACCAGGAAACGTTAGACCATCTGATTTCAGGATGTTCGAAACTTGCTTCAAATGCATATAAAAATCGTCACGATAGAGTGGAGCAATATATACACTAGAAAATGTGCAAACACTGGAAAATATGTAAACAAGCACCGGTATGAACAACACCCAGCACCGATTACAGAAATAGATGTCACCATTCTATGGGGTTACATCCACCAACATAGACAGAAAAATTGAAGTAAATAGCCGGACATTATTATCAAAAATCAAAAAGAACACTTGCCTGCTAATTGATATACTTGTCCAGCGGATTTTAACATGGTAACCAAGAAATTTGAATAACTATCAAAGGATAAAGACCTGGCAAATGAAATTTTAAAAAAAATGTAAAAACTGTAAACAAGAATAGTACCAGTGATAGTAGGTGCGCTTGGAATAATAATAAAAAAAGGGACAAAAGAACACACTGAAAAATCCCGGGGACCATAACTTAAGAGATGTACAAAAATGTAAGTAGTAGTAGTAGTAGTAGTAGTAGTAGTAATTTGGTCAAGGAGCTTTCATTTGATCCAGGTCATCTAAGAGTGTAATTTCAGATAAACTGAAATTAATTATTTATCGTAAATCCTAACTTAACTCACTGATTTCGTGAACCATTGAGCAGAAGGATTAAACACTTTTAGTTTCGAAAGTAAAATCCCTTGAATTTAGAAAGTTCCTTTCAAATTAGCAAAAACAAAAAAAGGGAACAATTCCAAATAATTGCAGCTTCCTGGGTCATAAATGCTGGTTCCGAAAGGGTAAGCAAAACAAAAGGATATAGACTGGATCAATGTAGACAAAATTTGCATCATCTCTGTCTCTTACGTTTCACGAAGGAAAAACAGTCTGCGCTTGCAATTATTTTTCTTGTTGATTCTGGAGGACGATACGAATTCGCTTCAATTTTCTATCTCCTTTTATCCAAAACTCTAATATAGTTGCTATCCTTGTTCGCACAAAATAATTTTTTTTGCCCTCCCGAAACGATATTATAAAAAAAGCAAAATAGTTACAAGAAAATTAAAAATGCGTGAAAAGTATTGAGAAAAAGCAAGCGATTAATTTTTCCATGTATTTAGTGCAAAACATAACAGTTAGAAATTACCTAAATATAAACAATGCCTTGTGTTTGATTTCAAGTTTCGATTACTTCTTTGACGTTCGAACAAATGTAAGAGATAAAGACATGCATCCATTTCTTCCTGTGTCTTTCCCTATTGCGAGTCAGCAGTAGAGACTAACAGCAAATACATGATAAACTAACTTCATGAGCGTTCTATAAATTTTTTGTCTGTTTCAATAGACCGAGTCCATATATAGAGAAAAATATTATATTTAAAGACTGAATGGAACGGCTTGGAACAAGAAATCGGAGAGCCGAGTTCGAATTCCAGTTGAATTCATTGCATTCACTTACGCGCAAATACATTTGGGAAAGGTATTAATCCGTCTTTTTCCCCCAATTATGGGTTAAATAACAGGACAGATTGGGTTCTACAGCCTTGGTCGGCAACCAGTCTACCGCAGAAAGTAATGGCAACCTATTGTGGGATAATCTTCTGCCCAGTCAGTCATGTCTCTTTCAAGACATGATCAGCCAAGCGTATATCACGTATGGCACTTAACTAACTGAAAGTTTGAATATCTGCAATTCTATGAATTCTATAATTTTATTAATCTTATTTTTAGAAAAGTTGAAACTTTATAGAAAATAAAATTTATTTCACAGCACACGCATATTTCCGAAGAATTTATATTATATTGTGTTTATATGTTTGTATGACAAGAGTGTATTCAGCTATTTTCAATACATAATGATTTAATCGTGTAGCCTTTGTGTAAGTTTGTATGATTTTCGGTGAAATATTTCCGTTGTCAGTAAAAAAATAAAATAAAATAAAATCTTACTGTATAATCTGCGAACAGAACAATGTACTTTTTAATTGTTCCCATCTCGTGTATGCTTGGAAATGTCTCAACCAAACAATTAAGTTAAGTATAAAAATGTAATTACCCTGGAAGTATTTTAACAGAAGACAGAAAATTTGACACTGTTGTGGAATAAATAGGCCACTCCCCGGTAACACACATCACCTAAGGTAAGACGCCTTAAATAAAGGATTCAAAAAGTGTTCTGAGTCAGAGTTCTGAGATAGCTCGCAATTTTCAACAAAGCTTTCTGTCTACGGACAGGGACACGGGTAAGAAAAATAGTTAACCCTCTAGGGCCATTCGTATCATATTTGATACAGTATGAAAACAAGCCTTGAAAGAAATATTTTCCTGAAAAATTTTTTAAGAGAAATATTTTATAAATTTCAAATGAAAGCAGTACTGACTGCTCAGTCAATACCAAATGTTTCCTTATAGGGAAATACCAAATGTTTCCTTATAGGGAAATACTGTATCAAATATGATACGAATGGCCCGAGAGGGTTAACCCAAATAACCGCCGTTGTCGGAACTAGACAAATTTTGACCCTTGACCCGAGTGTACGCGCTTGAATTTCAAACATTAAAACCGACATGCCGTCTCGGTAGGGGAGAGTTTGGGTAAACATCCAGAGTTACAAAGGAGAGAGATCGAGATAAATTGTGTTCGTTGGATTTTGTACGAAAAAGGATCATTACCACCCAGATTGGTTTTTAGACTCATCTATAACACTGTTGGAAAAAAAGTGAGCTATTTTATCCGCATTCATCTCATACTAATGTCATACATCTTTGTTTGTATTGCTTTGTGTGACAAGTATCATTGTCTTTCTGTGCGAACATTTTTACATGCGCTGACTTAGAAGCCCCACAAATATAGAGGCGCCTCCCCGGTTGCTATAACAGCTCTCTCCATCTACCCCATCTGCGTGGGTAATGTTGAGACCCAATAAGGGCCCCAGAGTTTTGTAAGACACAAAAGAAAATGTTCAAGAAGTATATATCTGGAAATGAGCTGCTGAAGATTCTTTCTTTCTTGGAGGCAGTCTCCGCTAGGACGATTTCCCTTCTGACCACGGATTCTTGCAAAAACAAGAAAATGAATCGGCGTCAACAGGAAAACTATAGAGTAAGCGCTTACGGGTCTTATTATAGCTCCTAAACTGCTGACCAGGAAGTTAAAAGACATGTGGGAAATCCTGCTGCCAAATGTTGGGGAAGCGAAAACCCTCTAGGGAATCATCCTAACTACAAATCGGTGAGGCTTTTGTAGTTGAACATTAGCAATGTTTCTGTTTTCTAATTCTTGCAAACCCAATAAACCCTTACTGGCAAAAATATTACTCGCTTTCTAATGTCCTCCCGATTACTCTTCTTTAATCATTTTCTGTTAGTAATATTTCTGATTACTCTTATTTTGTTCTTTCTCCTTAGTAATGTTTTTGTTTTCTACTTCTTCCACACCCATTACACCCTTGTGCCGTAGTGGCTTTCTACTGTCCTACTGAGTACTCTTCTTTTGTTCTGTCTCCTTAGCAATATCTCTATTTTCAAATTCATCCACAACCAGTAAACCCTTGTGTTTAGTGGCTTTCTACTGTTTTCCACATTATTCTTCATTTGTTTTTTCTTTTTAGTAATACTTCTATTTTTTAATTCTTCCTCACTAAGTCCATCCTTGTGGTTTAGTGGCTTTCTACTGTCCTCCTGATTACTCGTCTTTTGTTCATACCCCTTACTAATGTTTCTGTTTTCTAATTCTCCCATGCCTAGGAGACCCTTGTGTCTTAGTAGCTTTCTGCTGTTCTCCTGATTACTCTTCTTTTGTTCTTTCCTCCTTAGTAATGTTTTTTTTTCTAATTCTTACACACCCATTAAACCCTTGTGACGTAGTGACTATCTACTGTCCTCCTGATTACTCTTCTTTTGTTTTTTCTCCTGAGTAATGTTTCTATTGTCTAATTCTTCCACACCCAGTAAACCCTTATGATTAATTGGCTTTCTACTGTCCTCCTGATTATAATTCTTTTGACCTTTCTCCTTAGTAATATTTCTTTTTTCTAATTGTCCCTCACTCAGTAAACGCTTGTGTTTTATTGGCTTTCGACTGTCTTCCTGATTACTCTTCTTTTGTTCTTTCCTCCTTAGTAATGTTTCTTTTTTCTAATTCTTTCACACCCATTAAACTCTTGTGACTTAGTGGCTATCTACTGTTCTCCTGATTAACAGTCTTTTGTTCTTTCTCCTAAGTATTTTTTTCTAATTCTTCCTCACCCAGTCAACCATTGTGCCTTAGTGGCTTTCTACTGTCCTCCTGATTACTCTTCTTTTGTTCTTTCCTCGTAGTCATGTTTCTTTTTTCTAATTCTTTTACATCCATTAAACCCTTGTCTCTTAGTGGCTATCTATTGTCCTCCTGCTTTCGTTCTAATGTTTCTATTGTCTAATTCTTCCACACCCAGTGAACCATTGTCATTAAGTTGCTTTCTACTACCCTCCTGCTCATTCTTTTTTGTTCTTTCTCCTTAGTAATGTTTTTATTATATTATTGCTTCACACTCTGTAAACCCTTGTGTCTTTATGACTTTCTACTGCCCTCCTGATTATTCTTTTTTCTTCTTCTTTCCCCTTAGTAATGTTTCTGTTTTCTAATTTCTTGCACACCCAGTAAACGCTTGTGACTTAGTGGCTGTCTACTGTCCTCCCAATTACTTTTCTTTTGTTCTTCTTCCTCAGTAAAGTTTCTATTTTCTAATTCCTTCTCTCCCAGTAAAACATTGTGTCTTAGTGGCTTTCTACTGTCTTCCTGATTACTCTTCTTTTGTTCTTTCTCCTTAGTAATGTTTCTTTTTTTCTAATTCTTCTACACCCGGTCACCACTTGTGTCTTAGTGGCTTTGCGTTAACTCGATGTAAAAAGATCTAAAGAGGAGTGATTGTAATGGCATGAACGTAACACATAGAAGATGACGTAAAAAAATAAGCCATTGAAATTTAAGAGATTTTAACTAGCAGATAAAATTGACAACTTTAACATGTATGTAACGGTTAAAGTGAAAGGTATTTTATGGACTGTTTTAAAAATGGAAGAGCCACGGAGATAATGTGTAGACAGAAGGGAAGTATTTTGAATAGAACTAAGGCACCAAGTAGGTTGCATTTTATCAAAATTAAATTCTTAGTCACTTTTCCAACTGCGTATGATCGAAATTCATTCAAATTAAAATTATACTTTTTGCTTCACACCAGGAAATACCAGAAGTCTGAATCAAACTAATTTTTTTTTAATCATTTCACCCCGAGCAAGGCGGAAGCTCCACTGATGTGCAGGGGGTTACATAAATGTAAAAAGATTAATTAGAATAGAGTGAGGAGTACAAACTAGTTAGAAAGGAACAATAGAAAGCTGAGAAAGAAGGTGCGATGACAGATGCATAGGTGGAGAGAAAGGGAAGGTTATACAGGGGAGGGGAGAGAGCTAGAGGCCAGTGATTAGTAGATGAGAATTGACTTTGCATTTAAATTTCTGGAGGTTGTAGCCGTCAGGAAAGCAAGAATACGGGAGTGAGTTCCACAGGCGGGAAGTGCGAGAGAGGAAGCTGCAGGTGTAGAATTGTCGTCTGCATTTGGCTAACCTGACTGTGAATGAGTGGGACCCAGTTGCCAGTCTGGTTGCACGAGTAAACACCTTTTGAGGAGGCATCAGTGACTTAAGCTCATCCGAGCAGAAGCCATGAAAGTATTTATAGAAGAGACAGAGGGAGGCCACATTTCGACGATGGGGAAGTGGCTGCAGTCGAGTCGCCAGATCAGTATCTATCACATTACAGACTCTCCTTTGGAGCTTGTCAAGAACACTGAGGAGAACGGCAGGGGCACCTGACCATAAATGGCAGCAGTACTCCATGCACGGACGGATGGTTGACTTGTATATAAGCAGGATGAATTCAGGTGGAAAAACATCCTGGATTGACATAGTGACCCAATCTTCTTAGCAGTAGATTTTGCAATGGATTCAATATAATGGTTCCATTTGAGGTCTGAGGACAGGGTAAGTCCGAGGAGGTGTAGTGTATTACTCTCAGGGAGAATCACTTGGTCCATGCTTATGGGAGGCAGAAGAGGTTGCCTGTAATGGTTGACAGACAACAGCTTGGTCTTAGATGAATTGAAGTTGACAAGCCACTTCTTGCCCCAGTTCACCACAGAGTGTAGATCCCGCTCAAGGTCAGCAGCGAGATTATGTCTGTCCGCCACGACAGGTTTCTTACTGGAGCGGGAGTATATTGTAGTGTCATCTGCGTAGATGCCTACTTGGGACTTGATCTCATCTGGGAGGTCGTTGATGAAAATAAGGAAGAGCGTCAGGCCCAGGATAGAGCCCTGTGGGACACCAGCATTCGTGCTGTAGGACAAAGAGGCACGCCCATTCAGAACGACCTTCATTTTCCGGTTATTTAAGAAAGATTGGATTAGGTCAAGCAGGCGACCGGTAATACCATAACCGCGTAGTTTGCATAGGAGGCCAGAGTGCCAAACCCTGTCGAAAGCCTTGGAGATGTCCAGAGCAACCGCGCGAACCTCGTCAGACTCATCAAGGGCCTGTAGCATGTACTCCGTTACGGTTGTTAGCAGGTCGGCCGTGGACCTGTCAAAGCGGAATTCATATTACCTGTCGGAGAACAGTTTGTGGGCGGTTAGATGATGAACTATTTCAGCATTGATTATAGCCTCGAATACTTTCCCGAATATCGGTAGAAGACTGATAGGGCGATAGTTGGATGGGTCAGAGGGTTCACCACAATTCTTAAAGACAGGAACGACTGAAGAGAATTTCCAGCATGCAGGAAAGCAGGAAGCAGTGCCAATCAAGGATCTTTCATCGAAGAGAAGTTGATTTGGTACTAGTTTCATTTTTATCGATATCAAAATAAGCTTTATTCTCGTTGTCAATCAGAACATCAAAATAGCTTGATGCATCAGTGTTGACCTAGAAAATGGTTTGAAGAGTTGCAGCACATTCCAGAGTTCGTTCTTAAGTTGAAACTTCGTTCAGTCAAAGCATTCTGACACAAACAAATATTTAACCAGATCGTTACCCAAGAATTATACTAAACTGTAGCATAGTTATTCTGGCTGTAATCTGCTTTTCACAAGCGAGTCAGAGGTGAGGCTTACCTCAGATGGGAAACACTATAATGGTCGTGTCTTCTTCAGATACTCTCTTTGTCATGATTGTTTGATGTGGTTGACCAGGTAGTTCTTTAGCAAGATATCAACTGCCACTGATATGGCTACAGGTTTCATAGCTACCAAGTTGAGAATCAGGCTGCATAGAATTATATTGTCTATAAAACTGAACTTGACATAGACACGCACAAGAAAACTGGATTACAGGTTGTTATATAAGCGGTCGGATCACAAGGAGAAGGTAGAGTTATCGCTTCATCGTAAGAAGGTCAAACTTTCGAAGTCCTCGAAACCACACGATCAACATTGATTCAACGGAATCCAGGAACTAATAAAAGATAATTTTACGTATGATTCGTTGTCCTCTTCTTATTGATTTTTTTTAAAACAAAGTTTAAAAATAAGTCCTATTTTAGTAAAAACGTTTTGGCAGCCGAATAAAAAATCTTGACTGTGTATAAAATTTGAAACAACAGTCGCAAGTTACTGTTGTGAAAAAAATGCGTTTTAAAAATTCAAGTTAATGATATGCTTGTTTCGATGTTAACTGGATAAATGTCTTTAAAATGCTATTTTTATCTCATTCACGAAATGTCATTTCCAGCATCTTCTAACACTGGCATCTTTTTTATGTTGAAAACATCGTCAAAGAAACAGAAGGAGCAATATATATATATATATATATATATTAGGAAGGTTTATTATGTTCCCTTGTCACGATTTTAATCTTTACGACAATCTGTTAAACAGTGAAACGGTGATCACTACTTGATCTGTGAAAATATGTTTGTTGTATTTGCATTCATATTTATACATTCTGTTCTAAGTGTATGGCGCAAGGATACATACGATGGAAAAAAAGGATGAAGATTATATTCAAACTTCTGAATGAGAAATCATCCGATTGAGAACTGTCTGATCATCTAAAAATAATCAGTGAATTCCTGACTTTTACATGCGTTCTGGACACAAACGGGTGGACATATACTAATCACAATCTCAGCACTAACAATAATTTTCTCCAACAGTTAGATATGCACTATGTAGATATATATAAAAACATGTATCTTAATAAAAAAAACATCGTTTAATTTTCATGAATATTTATTTTTCAGATTATTTACCTCTTTGCCAATGCACTTGATTTATCAATGAATATTAATCAGTTCGATCCCGTACGATTAGCGTAGTTAAGCAATGTCGAGCGTGGTAAGTTCCTAGATGGGGAGTCACTTAGAAATACTAATTGCCCAACGCTTTGATGTGCAGATGGTTTACTAAATAAAGGCACAGAATCGTTAATCGGAGAGCCAGGTTCCAATTCCAGTTGGATTCGTTGTCTTCATTTACGTGAAAATATCACTGACAAATCCAACTCTTCCATCACAGCTAAGGGTTAATTAGTAAGAACCGTATCACTAAACTATTATTATCTAAAATAAACAATTCTTACAATTTTTCTGGCTTTTAAAACCCTGCAGTAAGCCGTAAAAACGAATGATTCAATTTAATCATGTTCTTAAACAAATAAAATTTCCTATAAAAATCCACTTAACAACCAAGTATCAAGAGTTATCGATGCATGCATCTCTACGTCTCCTAAATTTAAATTTCCACACTACCTAGACCAAAAGGACTGGAAGACAATTCCTCTCAATATTAGAATGTGCGATAACAGACGGTTAGAGAACAGTAATTTCCTGGAAAAAATTGTTTAAAGACAAACGTATAAATTTCGACTGGAAATAATGCTAACTATTCTGTACATTAATGCCCACTGTTTCCTGCACCGGGAATGACTACTTCCGCCATTAGCTGTATTGAATAGCAAGTCAGAACATATGTATCAGTGAATCTTAGGTCGATCATCAAATTGTGACCAAGAAATCGATTATCTGCTTGATACATGATTAGTGCCAACTTTCTTGTGAAAGGCAACAAAATACGTTAGCGAAGAGCGGCAGTGAATTTGAAAGAATTTCCAGAAAGTTTCACCGGCACCTCCATGACGCACCCATTAATAGACGGCCGTTCAAACGAAACTAATAAAAAGGAAAAGTTTACTATTTCCTTCTCTTTACACAGTTACTTTCAAGAGACATTTTGCATTTATATTTAAGTTCGAACACACACACACACACACACACACACACACACACACACACACATATATATATATATATATATATATATATATATATATATTAATCATATCACCCCGAGCAAGGCGATAACGCCACTGATGTGCAGGGACCTACATAAGAGTAAAAAGATTAGATAGAGGAGAGAGAAGAGAAGGACGAACCAGTTAAAAAGAAGCAAGAGAAGGAAGGGAATACAGGTGCAATGACAGTTGCAGAGGTGAAGAGAAAGGAAAGGATATACAGGGTGATGAAGAAAGAACTAGAGTCAAGTGGTTAAGAGATGAGTATTGACGTTGCATTTAAATTCCTGGAGGTTGTAGCCGTCAGAAAGATAAGAATAAGAAAGCGAGTTCCACAAGCGGGAAGTGCGAGAAAAGAAGCTGGAGGAATAGAATTGTCGTCTACATTTGGTTGATATAACTGTGAATATAGGTGAGACACAGTTGCCAGTGTGGTTGCACGAGTAAACACCTGTTGCAGAGGCACTAGTGACTTAAGTTCGTTGGAGCAGAAGCCTTGAAAGTATTTATAGAACAGACAAAGGGAAGCCACATCCTGTCGGTGGTGAAGTGGCTGAAGTTGAGCCGCCAAGTCGGTACCTATCACATTACTGATTCTACTTTGGAGCCTGTCAAGAACACCGAGATGAAAAGCGGGGGCACCTGACCACATGGCAGCAGTACTCCATGCACGGACGAATGGTTGATTTGTATATATGCAGGATGGTTTCAGGCGGGAAAAACATTCTGGCTCGACACAGTGACCCAACCTTCCTAGCAGTGGATTTAGCTCATGACTCCATGTAGTGGTTCCCCTTGAGATCAGAAGAGAGTGTAAGGCCAAGGAGGCGCAGTGTATTGCTCTCGGGGAGACTTGCTTGATCCATGCTTATGAGAGGCAGGAAAGGTTGCCGTTAATGATTGACAGACAGCAGTTTGGTTTTAGACGCATTGAAATTTACAAGCTACTTCTTACCCCAATTCACCACAGAATGTAGATCCCTCCCAAGATCAGCAGTGAGATTATGTTTGTCTATCATGCCGGGTTTCTTATTAATGAGGGAGTAAATTGTGGTGTCATCTGCGTAGATGCCTACTTGGCTCTTGATCTCGTCTGGGAGGTCATTTATGAAAATAAAAAAGAGCGTCGGGTCTAGGATAGAGCCCTGAAGGACACCAGCGTTTGTACAGTAGGGTGTGGAGACATGCCCATTAAGAAAAGCACAAAGCAACCGCTGGTCACAGACCTGTCTAAGTCCCTCTCACACGAGAAACTATAAGCACCATCACCTCATACTTAAGCAATTAAAAAGTTTCCTGTAAGGAATTTACAATGCTTCGTGCGATCTCGCTGTTTGCAATTTTTTAATTTAATGTCGTTTATATATATATACATATATATATATATATATATATATATATATATATATATATATCTTGGTTTTGTTTCTTATGTTCTTAAGTCTTCTTCCCGCTTTGTCCTTTATTATCTTTTCTCTACTGGAAATAATTATTAATATTCTTACATCAGTCCTCTTCCCCAATGTGTTTAATGAACATCAGAACTACGTCATAATTAACATGAGTAAATACGCACATCTATTTTCTGAATCGAGATCCTTTCATGTCTGTTGAAGAGTGGCAGAGGTTTATCATTTTTTACCTGTTCAAGATATGGTTTAGCGGCTCTCTTTCTTTCTTTCTTTCTTTCTTTCTTCAACAATGATTGAATTACTTTACCTTTTTAGGGATCAGACATGCCGGTGGTTGTGACTTCCCATTTTTAAGGTACCGGGTTAGTAATTTGCTGGCTGCTGTTTCCGACTAATTATTAGGCGCCCGAACTCTTTCGTTGAGCCTAGAGAGGCTGCTTTGATCAACAGTTGCATAAGATTGAGGTATTTATAGCGCCATGTCGCATGTATTTCCGATGGGCAACTCGGAGGCCACTTTATGCTCTGTTCTCAGGCACGCTACGGCTTGTTTGTGTTACCATTGACAACAAATACTGACAAGTATAGTGTTTTTTCTCTCTGTCCTCAAAACACAAAAAGAAAACACAACCAAAACAGCAAACAAACAAAGCACTTAATCCCAAGTTTTTCTTTCGCTAATACTCATGGTATCCGTTCCAACTTTTGAAACGTAGAATCTTTTCTTTTAGAACAGATGTCAGATATCTTTATCTTCTGTGAAATTAACTTACATTCTTTTATTGCTACTTAGGAATTCTTGGTTCTAGGCCATCTTCCCCTTTTCCGAAAAGATTCCAGTATTCACATGCATGGCCTATTTTTAAATACTATAATTTATTTATTAATTATAATTTTTACAAGAAGTATATATGAAAAGAACGTATGAACTTGTGTTTAATATTTTAATAAGGGCGCCAGATGTTGCTACAAGCTTCTCGATCAACCCAGAAATCGTGTCAGCTGATTTCACTAAGAACTCTTTTAGTATGTAAGACATAACTTCTTCCATTTGACTTTCAATTTCTTTTAAAGTCTTGGTTTAGTATAGTAAACTTGCTCTTTTGACCAGCCCTAAAAGTGATAGGGTGTTAAGTCAGAACACAATGCTAGCCACACATTCATAAAATAGGTGGTTACTTTTTAATCAACCTGTATATTCTAGTTATAATTAGAATGGCCATAAGTTTTGATGCATTGCAAACAAGAAATAATATCATATATAAATGATGAAATATAAACTATAATATAATTGTTATGTCTTTTATTGTCTCCTCTCTACGGCATTGTCAATCTTCTTTCCAAATAGGATATGTAGGATTAGATTATTTAGCATGTGAAGTAAGAAAAAATCCCAATGTTTTAACTGATCTGCATCTCAATTTGTAGACAATTCTTCTTCATCTTTGTATTTAAATCTGGAATGTTATCGATCCTGACCTGTCATCATGGCTCTAATCATATCCCCACCGTCGGAGCGTAGATTCTTCGCTATCCCTTTTCTATAATTACTTCCATGTCAAGGTTTCTGATCAGCTGTTCTCTTTTCGGAGCTCAACTTTAATAGATTGGCAGCTTAGTGTCATTATTTTGCAAATAAAGATAAAGCCGTAAGTTCTATTGCAATAGTTCCTTCCATCGCTCTTTTCACTTGGGTATTTTCTTCTTGATCCCCTGCCAACTACGATCTTCAACAATTCAAATGCAACTGTAATCGCCAACTTTTCCCTATTGAATTCTAGGCTTTTGATGTTATCTCTCTTACTCTCTTTCTCTCTTCCTCTCCTCTCTTTGCCCTTCTTTCTCCTCTCTCTCTCTCCCGATCTCTTTCTCTCTCCCTCTCCCCTTTATCTTCCCCTCCCTCATTTTCTGTCTCCTCTCTACGTTTTTGCGGTAATCCCCTGAGTTTTAGTAATTTCATTGCACTTCTTCAAGTGAATTGATTAAAAAAAACTTCCCTGTGAACAAGTCGATCATGAACTACTAATGATACTCTTGTGTAATATATTACCGTAAACAACAGATGTAATTGACAGGTACATTCGGTCGTAGGCAAAGTCGATAAAAAAAACAAAGATATGGTGGACAGATACATTCAGTAGTAGATAAAAGTCAACAAAGAAAAAGGATGTTATTGACAGGTATTCCGACCATAGATGATATCAATAAAGTGCAACGAAGAAAACACGTGACAACCGGATTGAAAAGCAATGAACTGCCAGTTGTGATTGACAGATACATCCGACGGTAGTTAAAATAAAAAAAGAACAACTCGAGAAAGCAAAAATTCGTGGTAGTTTTAACACTATATAAAGGCTTGAATTTTTGGCTGAAGTGACAGAGATCCCCGCTAGCTTCTGAATACTCATGGCTCCTTCGTGTGTGCGAACTCTCTCCGACGGTTTTACTGCTTCACACAAGCGTCACCGGCGAAGAATAAAATTATAAGATTATATTTTTATATATACGTGTTCCTCATTGTTTGTCCAGATCCAGCTGCAGTAGATAACAGTTGTAGCAGGATGTAGCTTCTCCAGCTTTCTGTTTATCGAAACAACCACGACACAAACCCCTTTAACCTAACCACTGTATTGATAATTCTTATAATGTGAGAAATGAAGAAATAAAGAATAAAATTAAGAAGATTAACTTCAATTATTTAAATGCAGCATCATTCGTCGTCAGCTCTCTCCTTTTTTTAATTCTGCTCTTTTTAATTACTTTTCTACTCAATATTTTCTTAGCTTTTTTCACACTCAATAACCCTTAACATCTTAGTGGTTCTATCGCCTTGATTGTGCTGAAATGATTAAAAATATGATTCGAGGCTTGACGTAAGGGCCATTAAAAGCTATGTTGAGTTTCTTGTCGAGGCATTTTGTTTGACTTGGGCTACATGTGGTCTAGCCATTCCTCCAGAGTAAACCTTCAATTGACGAGACTCTAATAACATTGCATAATGACGTTTCGTTTCATTCAGAATTTCTTATAAGAATGCAACGCAATTCAGTAAAAAACAAATGTTCAATTATAAGCCATTATCAAAGTATTATATTAATTATGAGTTAGACTTATTGGCGTAAACTTGACTTGTTCTATTCTAATCGTTTTTTTGTCTTTTATATCAGTTTGGCAGTAATAGTCATACATAATCGAAAATGAAATGAAAATCTTTTTCTAGTTTCTAAAAAAAGCGTACATTATATGTAAATTAATTAATTTTGATTTATTTATATAAAAATGCTTCGCATCTTTAGTTCGTCCCCGTCTGCACCACTTTTCCCTAAAATAAGTATTGTGGAGACCTACCTACAAATGGACTCGTTCCACACCTTTGTAATATGGCTACCGACCCTGAATGGGCAGTCACTGAGTAGTAGACTTGGCTCTGCTACTATAGACATTGTCAGCACTCTGCCTTCGGGTAGAGGGCGCTCTCTGCTTCCGAGCAGAGAGCACTAACCCAGTCGTGGTTCCACCGAAGGGTAGAACCACGACTGGGGAAAAATAGACAGATATGTTTTGGCTCGGCTATATGGCCGGGAATACCCACTATAAAATGACCATGTGTCACATCTAGCCTTGCGTGGGAAGGCAGGTAAATACCGTCACTGAGTAGTAGACTTGCCTCTACTACTATGACACCATCAGCTCTCTGCCTTCCGGAATACCCACATTAAAAAGACCTTGTGTTACATTTTGCCTTAAGTGTGGAGGTTACTAAATACTGCCACTGAGTAGTAGCCACAGAGTGAGTGAATGAGTTAGTCAGGACGCCTTGCGAGAGAAAGTACTCTCCAGTTCACGTTTAACTTTGTACTACGTTTTTCGAGAATATACTATTCAACCTTATATCTCAGTCTGCGTTATCTTTCTATGGCCCTTCGGTCATAACAATAAGATAATCAAAACTTTTTCCATCCAGTTACATTTTGTACTATTTCAAGTGCGCAAATCGATTTCGAGTAGAATAGTTAATGAAAATACTTTTTTATTTCTCCAGAGACACAAGAGCTATTCTACAACAAAGATCTCTAACATTGAACATTAATGACGAAATGTTGCTTCTTCATTGTTTCGATAATATGCTTCAGTTTTATACTTCGTAGTTTTACACTTTTGCTTTTATTGCCTTTAAAAATATCCAGTTCTACAGGATTTTGTCTTGTCAGTATATCTATATCAATTTATCAGATCTACAGCAGATCTAATAGCAAAAACATTGAGAACATCAATTTGATTTCGTTGACTGCCAACATACGCTCTTCACTTGAGCTGCATGCAATTTTGAATTCAAAGTTTTCCTTCACTTAGGTTGGTTTCTAACCCATGCTGAAATGGCCAGCCTGCTCTGCCATTTAACCAATACCTTGAGAGATGCGAGATGAGTCCATACCTTTCACAGTGTTATCTACTCTTCTAATTCTATTGTCCACTTGAAAAGACTATTAGCTATTTTTCTTATTCAATCGTCCCTTAAAACGATTTTACCTATGCCTCTAATTCCATTGCACCTTTAAAATGCCTTTTATCTAATTCTACTATTCAATTCATTGGAGTAGATAGACTAAACTATCGCCCGGTTCACACTCCACCCACATCTATTGAACAGGTGAAGAGGCTCATCCCTTGTTTCCTGTTTAGGATGCGGTTTCCGGTTTTCTCTTTTCAAGTCTTTTCACTCTTTTATTTTTTTTTCCAATTGCAGTAGATAGAGTAAACTATCGCCCGGTTCACACTCCACCCACTTGTATTGAACAGGTGAAGAGGCTCATCCCTTGTTTCCTGTTTAGGATGTGGTTTCCGGCTCTCTCTTTTCCATTCTTTTTACCCTTATGTAGCCCCCTGCGCATCAGTGGCGTTATCGCCTTGCTTGAGGTGATATGATTAAAAAAAAAAAAAAAATTAAAACGACTTTTAACTATTATTCTAATCTCATTGTCCACTTAAATCATTTCTTACCTATTCTTCTAATTTGATTGCCGCCTTAATACGATCTTTACCTGTTCTTATTACTACATTGCCTCCTTATAACGATTTTTACCTCTTATTGTATTTCCATTGTCCCCCTAAAAACATTTCTTACCTATTCTTCTAATTCTCTTCATCCCTTAATACTACTTTTGCTTATTTTTCTAATTCTATTGTCTACTAAAAACAATTTTTATCCGTTCTTCTAATTCCATTGACCACTTAAATCTTTTCTTACCTATTTTTTAATTTCATGTCCTCTTAATTATTCTAGTTCCATTGCTTCTTCAAACTACTCTTAATTTTTCTTTTTAAATTCATTGTTTACTTAAAACGACTTTTACTCATTCTTATAACTCCATTTTCCCCTTAAAACATTTTTTACCCATTCTTCTAATTCCATTACTTATTTTAAAATGACTTTTACCTATGTTTCTACTTTGTATGTCTACCTGAATTGACCTTAGCTTCATTTTCTAATTTGAGCCTCGACTAAAATATGCTCTGATATTTTTCAAAATACATATTCTGCAAAATATACATTTGTATTCTTTAACTTAACATTTCTCTAAAAGTTTGACGATATTACTTTATGTTTCACCGGCTTCATTTAAAACAAGGATATAAATACAATTATTTCAATGACAATTTTATTTTAGTCTTTATCGAAGTATTAATTTTTTGTAAGTCCGAAAAGATGATTGCAGCTTTGTCGACAAGAGGAGTCTTGTCTGGTTATTGGTCATTTTATTTCTTGTAATGAAACTGTACGTCTGGCTTTGTTAAATAATGGCTCGATTTTTTTTGTTGCATTGATGACTCAGCAGACAGCTATTGTTGGTTCTATTCATTCGTCTTGAAGATATCATTGAGTTTCATTCAAGTATCATTAACATCAATATTTGCCCACACCAAGGCAATCATTATAAATAATCTAATAATAGATATGCAAACAAATCTGTGGATTTATAGATTTAAGCAAAATCCTTCCTTGGCTAAGAAGCTTGAATGACATGTGGCTAAATCGGCGAGAATCATTTTAAAATTTTATCCTATTCATATGTTCGTGTGTCTATGTGTAAAGAATTCATCGGCAGATGTGAGAAATCTCACCATCAAATGTCGAATAGTGGTAAATGTCATCGACTCTCGCCGAGATAAATCAATGAAAAAGAAAGAAATAAAAATTGTCTTCTTCATCTTTCATTCAAACTTCCGAATATGTCATTGAAAACAAAGAAAATAGTACCTAACTGCTATATAATGTCGGTCCTCTTATATGGCACTGTTTCTGGACAATCTTCTCACATATGAAGATTTGGCTAGTTGGTTGGTTAGTTGTTCCTGTTTAGTGGTGTATTAATCCACATGAGTTCTTTATAGAATTCTAATTATTTTTACGCAACTTAATTTTCAACCCATAACTGGGGAGAAGAGATGTATTCCCACCTTTATCAAAGCTATTTACGCTTAAAAGAATATAACGAAGCCAAATGGAATTGCAACTTGCCTCTACGATTAACAATTTTGAGCCATTGTCCCTCACGCCACCTACACCTCAAAGATTAGCCAGTTGGTATTCCCAGCGGTCACCAATCTACTAGCCAGGTTCGACATTGCTTAACCTTGGTGATTGTACGGGAACCGGTGTTACAACGTGATGTGTCCGTAAGCCCCAAATGAAGAAACGAGTGAGAGAAACTCACAATTGGGATTTACAGGAGGATACTGAGAATATCATAAAATGAACACGTAAGTAATGAGGTAGTTTATGAAAAATGCAAACAAAAAAGAACACTTATACGTAGCCACAGAAAGAATTAAAATTTTTCGAACACATAATGAGGAAAGAAGTCTTGGAGAATTTGACACCCATAGGGTATATACTGAAGGAAAGAGACACAGAAGAAAGGAGCGCATAAAATAAATAACGCGTACGTGTTGGTGAAACAGAGATTCGGAGAGACAGCAAAGATACTAACTTTATTAAGAGCTACAAAAGGCTGGAAGTTGAGGAGAGCCATGATCATAAAAGGGTAAGGCATATAGAATAAGTAAAATATTATATTCAAGCTAAAATGGTGAATTTTGAAAAGTCTAATGCTGCAAATTATCGTAATCAAGTGTTGATATTTCTTTTCTTGCACGCTATAGATCGTTGAATCTTTTTTTTTTTTTTTGAGCTGACCGAAATTTAATTGGAGAAATAAGCATCATAATTTATGCCACGTTTTGAAATTAAGCATTAATCCCACCAATTTGACTTTTAATTCTGGCTTTTTTGGTTCGCAGACGATAAAGATAAAGTTGCCAACCTAGGCAAGCATTTCCTCTTCAACCGTTATAATCGGATTTATTTCTGAAAAGTTGATCCGTTGAACCAAAGTTTAGCCATCACGAAATGAAACGGAATTGTTTATAGAAATAATGGCTCGATTTTTTTTGTTGCATTGATGACTCAGCAGACAGCTATTGTTGGTTCTATTCATTCGTCTTGAAGATATCATTGAGTTTCATTCAAGTATCATTAACATCAATATTTGCCCACAATGGCCGATGAACATAGAATAACTGGAATGAAAACACACTCCAGTCATCTGTTAGCAATAAAGATGACTTAAGAATGGTCCGTTACAATCGTCCATTGCTATATCCGCAGACACCGTGTCAGAGAGATTTCTACAGAGTTTTGGTTACTTGAAAACTAGAGGGCAGAACATGAGTCACGCAGATGACGCGTCTTTTTAGTTGTAAAAAAAGATTAGTCTCAAACAAAAGCCAATAATATCTCAAGCTTATTTAAACCTTTTTGAAAATCAGTCTTTTTAACTCGATACAAGATAAACAGGAAAAATTCTGGTGTATAGTGTATTGTCTTCGTTTTACCAACAACAAAAGACGACCGACATTGAGGACCAGTCAACAAAATACAGCTGGATATTACGTAATTGTCAATATATTATTTACACACACACACACACACACACACACACACACACACACACACACACACACACACACACACACACACACACTATCGTCAACATGGTATAAATCTAAAAATTGACTGAGCTTACTGGGGAAGTAGTAGATACACCGACTGCTAACGAAGACAGTTGTGACAATCCGATAAAAAAAGAATCAATAAAATTCTGTCTTTATACAATATTTACAACCGATGTTTAACATCTGCCATATTCCACTGGTCAAATCAGAAGTTATTCCCATGTCAAACTTTTTATTTAATACAGTCGGATAAAACTGTTTCAAAATGTCGGTTGCTAAAGATGCCATGAAATTCTGATTAAAAGGATTTCTTTTTCCTTTTTTCTGTCAGTTAAAAATGAATCAAGCGTATAAATTCAAAATAAGTATCTAAATATTTTAGAAATTGAAAAATGATTTCCAAAACACTGATGCAAGAAATGATATCTCGACAGCGAAGTTTAACGTTGTCTCAATGCCATATCTATGATAGATTAAATTTTCCATATGAGCTGAATGCAAAGATCCAGAAAATAATTTTATTTATATATTTGCGAGTACATTTCAACAGAAGGGGAGGAAATGCCTGCCTAAATATGAAGATTATCTGTTCATACCTCTGGAAAATTGATTATAAGTTAATGAATAAAAATATTTCTATTGTTTGCAAATGGTTAAGACAACACTAAGTGGATGGTCGAATTAAAATTAGAAGTCGAATACGCTTAAAGTGGAAGATCGATGTTGAAGAATAGGTTAACGACGTTTTAAGTGAACAGTCGAATTAGGACGAATAGGTCAAACTGGATGAAGTAGACAGCTGACTTTGAATGAGTGGTCTATGGTGATGAAGAGTTGAATTACAAGAGGTCAGACTGAAGACGTTTTTATGACCTACAAAAGGCTATTGTGCAGAACATGAAAGTCGTTGCAACATAATAATTATAATATTTTTTATAATCATATTGCCCCAAGCAAGGCATTTTATTGACATTGTTTTGCAGGGGGTTATATAGGAGGAAAGTTACGAGAAAGAGTGACAGATTATAGGGGTGTCAGGAAGTGGGTAAGAGAAGGATGCCAGACTCTATCAAAGGCTTTGGAGATATCTAGGGCAACAGTTTGTGCTCAGCAATTCTTGTCGAGAGCCTGGTGTGTATACTCAGTGATTATCCTGAGCATATCATCAGTAGACCTGGTAACGCGGAAGCCATACTGTTTGTCAGAGAAGAGTCTGTGCGCTGTGAGATGTTGACCCACCTCGGCGGTGATGATGGCTTCGAACACTTTGCCAAAAATTGGTAGGAGGCTGATAGAGCGATAATTAAAGGGGTCAGAGTGTTCACCAGTGTTTTTATATATTGGAACCACGGAGGAGGACTTCCAGAAGGCAGGAAAGCAAGAAGTAGAGAGACAGTAGTTATAGAGTTTAGAGAGTTATAGAAAATAGAGGAGAGCTAAGGGGAATATTTCTACAAGACAATGATTGGGTTTCCGTCGTCGCCGCTCGCTTTATGGTGGTCAAGCTTTGAAATTATGTCAGAGACCACCGAGATGGTAGTGTGGATGTCATTCAGTTCGGCCTCAGTTCGGGGTGGGAAGTCAGATACAGATACTCCAGACGAGTCCAGTATCGAGCTGGCGATGAATCTGCGAGCGAAGCACTCAGCCTTGTCTGTTGTAGAGGTAAGAACCTCAAATTCGTTGATTAGAGGGGGGATTGAGGATTTTCTATTATTTAGTACACTTTTACAGAGCTTCCAGTAGTCTTTGGAACCAAACTTACGGGGTGCTATGCACTGCTTCATTCTGGCTGCAAACAGCAGCTTAGCTTCTTTAATATCTTCTTGCACTCATTGCGATCAAAGACAAAGAGTTGCCTGTGTATGATCCGACGCGTGACTCCGATAAGCCCGGAAGAAGTGATTTTGATGGGCAATGGCGGCCGAGCAAGCGGGGGAGAACCAAGAGGACGAGTGGGAGTTAAGTCTCAGCTTCCTGGCTGGGATGAAATCTTCGATGCCAGCCTTAACCTAAGAAGAGACCTCAGCCGCACAGTCTTCAACGGGAAGACTAAAGACTTTGTTTCAAGAGACGTCACACGCGGAATGAGTCCCAATCGGCTCTTTGGTAAAGTAAGATATTCTGCTAGTCTGAGGTTCTTGGATGGAGTGGGAGTGAAAGGAGATGTTAACGGAAACCACCACATGGTCAGAGTTTCCGAGGGGCAGAGTTACTTGGCATTGCAAGTGCCAGGGACGGAAGTAAAACAGAGATCTAGCAGTGAGTCAGGTCCATTAGGTTTATTAGAGAAACGCATGGGGAATTCCACCATATGCGTAAGGGACTGAGTGATTGAAAAATTTATGGTGTGGACACCAACAAGATATGTGGCAGAGTTTTCCAGCCACTTGGCGTGGTGGGAGTTAAAGTCGCCAAACACAAATATATGGGCAGACGGATGAGAAGAAATGGCCTTGTCAATATTATTGGAGATGCTGTCAAGAATGGGAGATGAGGGGGGGCAGTAGAGGAAGCAGAGATAGCTAACTGAGCTTAGTAGGGACAGACGGAAACACATATAAGAATGATCTAGGGATTCAAGAGAGATCACCCTAGCAAGAGCTAGGTGTTTACTGACGTAAGCACCAAAACCATGCATGGAAGGTAACCAGGGACATAGGATTCAGAAGAGAGGATATAAGGATCAAGGTTAGTTTTGCAGAGGGCTAGGATGCCAGGTGAGTTGACTTGGAGGAAGGATTCGAAATTGTAAAATTTGGTGCGTATACATTGTATGTTAGTAAAGCAGATGTTCATGGGTTTTGGTGTTTTTAGGTTAGCTGCTTTAGATTTACTATTACGATAGTGTGTATTCATGAAAGTTTTATTAGGAGAGAGGCCTAAAGTAGAATCAGTCGGTCGCGGGAAACTGGCGCAGACTGCAGCATAATGTGGCCCCATGGTTGCCCACCGGAGGTTCATGCAGGAACACCAATCCATGCGCGACATGGCACTACATATAAAACTGGTATTATTAAACTGTTGGTCAGAGCAGTCTCTTATGACGCTAAGCACGATTTCGGGCACCTAACTACCAGTCGGAAGCATCGACCAGGAAATTGCAAACCTGGTACCCTTAGGATGAAGAGACGTTGCCACCATCCACAAACACTGCAAAAAGCTTGTGACAACACTAGGGCTAGGACCGGAGAAGAGAAAAGAAACCGGGAACCCCTTCGTAAACATGAAATAAGGCGTTCGCTTCTAATCCTGTCCAAATGAAGAGGGAAGAGTTTGAACCGGGCAATAGATATCTACTTCAATTGAAAAATCAGAAAAAAAGTTTTAATTTAGTATAAGTTGGAAGAAGCCTTCTAAGCCAAAAGTTTTGCATTACCCCCGCTCCCATGTCCGTTAAGGAAAACACATGATAAACGAAAAGCCTTTGAAATGGTGACTCTTTTTTTTTAATATAACCCCGCTATGAAAAGGACAGAATATAAAATGTTATGCAGTAGGTAAATAAAATATATTCCCAAAATTAAAAAAAGCAACGAAAAGAAAACAATATATATATATATATATATATATATATATATATATATATATATATATATTTCTAAACATATACTGTTAAATATAAGAGACAATGAATGACTGTTAAACCATGAGCTGTTCTAAACGTCGTATTTTGGCTTTAATTTCAGTTGAAAATAAAAACAAAAATTCTCCAACATATGGATAATTTTTTATTAATTGCTTCTAAGCTTTCGGCTCACGCGAGCCATCGTCAGAGAGGTTATTAAGACGGTAACACAATAACATCCACCATGAACGACGATTTTATTTTGTGTTGACATAAAACTCCGCTAGGCAACGGCAATAGTTGCCAAAAATAACAAACGCAGTTCGCAAATTTGCAATGCGGTTCTATGACGTCACAACGCCTGATAGCGCGAAATGACAACAGAACCATGTATTCAAATGCGCTACATTGGTTTTTTGTAGAGAATTTCGCTATTAGTAAAAACTAAACAATATAACGTTCTAATTAGAAACGCGTTTACAATAAAATTAAAATTACGTTACTTTGCAAATAAAAATTAAGAAAATGTAAAGATTTAAAATTCATACTAAATGTTATAAAAGAAACTTTGTTTGAATACAACTAATAATGGAAAAAATGCATTCCACTAATTTCGAATAATGAATAATAATAAAAATAAATGTGAAAGCTTCGCTATCATTGGGGGTAAATGCGTTAAAGAAATTAATTTTAATCAACAAAAAGTAAATTCCTCCCTGCCAAACAAGAAACGAAATATTAAAAGAAATTAAATTAAAATAAATGCTATATCGCCGAATTGGCATTTACATCATTATTTTATTAGCTTAAAATAACTGTTAAAAAAGACTTAACTTTTTGGCTTAATTGAAGGAATTTTTTGAGAAATAGTTTTGCTTCCATATTGAATATTGGGAGATGCTGCCATTATCAAATTTCTTTCAATATTTCCAGAAATTCTGCCAATATTATTTTGGCAATAAGATGTTTTAATAAGAAACTCTATGATTGAATTTAAAATCTTCACATCTGAAAACAAGATTTCTGTTACTGAACCAAAATTAGAACAATAATCTGAGAAATGAATGCCATATATGCCGATGTATATTTCAGTCTCAAGCCACAAGCGTTTCGCCATATTTGCATAATCGATTTATATCCATATCTCGAAAAAGATTAATCCGTTCATAAAGTTTTCGATATATACTTTCCTACATACACACTTGGTGTACTCAACAAGAACACAAAGTAGTTCACGGTATGCTGTTCCATTACTACTTCATACATATCAATCGTCGATAGAATTTTTAACCAGCCGCTAAATTGTTTCAAATAAATGTCAGTATAATAAGCACACTAGTTTGTTAATCAAACAGCAGTGGGATTTTTTGGGGAGTTGTCTGCGATTTTATTTTATTTTTTGTTTTAGAATTGTCTGAAGGTCAATATTATGGTCACGAGTTACTTTAGGATGTTCGTTATGGTTCGACTCAAAACGACAAATACCCTTGAGAAAGGTATTAATCTGTCACTTCCCCCCAGCTATAGGTTAAATAATAAGACAGACTGGGTTCCATACCCTTGGCTGCCAACCAGTATACCGCAGAAAGCAATGGCAGCTTACTACGGGATAATCTTTCGCTAAGTCAGTCATGTCTCTTTCGGGACATAATCGCCCAAAACATGTACAACGTATGGCACTTAACTGACTGCCTGTTACCTTTCCACCCAAACATCCAAAGGAGTGTGTTCCAGTGAAAGTTACTTTCCGTCTATTCAATTATATTTTCTCTCCAACGAACATCAATTCTACTTGGCAACTGAGTGTTACTTCTCTCTTTCAATACACCTTCGGGTACTGCTTTGTAAATTAAATCTCTTTTCCTTGTGTTACGAAAGAAAAAATTGATCTTACTCTCAACTGCAAAAGAAGGAACTGCTTTGCGATTTCAGTAAAATAAATTCACAGTTTTTTTTTATTTTTATTTCATAAAATCGGAAGATTATTCAAGCTGCAAATCTTTTTTACATCTTTCTCATAGGCTTATTGTCTCAAAGGATGACAGAAAAATAGCCCGTTTGTAGCGATCGTTTCTGGTGCTACTGATAAAATGCATCAAACATCAATATTATATTACAGAATTACACACGATAAACATAATCACTCTACTGAGAAATTGGTGCAATACAACTCAGGCAAAAAAACTATTTGCATTAATAACTGATTCAAACAACGTCATCGTTTTCAAGGTTCTTTTTCATCCACATTTTTCGTTGGGTAAGACGAAATTGTTTTCCCAAAATTTGTAGTGAAAATCTGCTTGCAAAGGTATGATTAATTTATAATCATTTATTAAGCGTAACATAGATGTGTGGTACAAAAGCCAAAACATAAAGCCATCAATGAACTCGCGACTCGAAATGTAAAATTTGCTAACTTTTACACGACGTCGAAGTTATCCCAGAAGTATTTACTAAGCGTGGGTTACATGTGGAACAAGGCCGAAAATATGGGACACTCAACGAGATATGAATAATATACACATATTATGTGAATGTGCGTTGTGGTGTAGCAGATACCGGATCGGAATGAGAATTCGGAGAGCCGAGTTTGAATTCCAGATGAATTCGTTGCATTCACTTAAGTGCAAAAAACCTTGGGAAATGTATTAATCTGTCGCTTCTCCCTTCAGCTGTGGGTTAAATATCAGAACAGATTGGTTTCTATAGCTCTGGTTAGCAACCAGAAAGTAAATGCAACTGACTGCATGAAAATCTTCTAACCAGTCACTCATGTCTCGAAAGAGACATGATCACCCAAGCGTGTATCACATATGGCACTTAACTGACTGAACTGATTTAATCTAGTTCAACTCGTCTTAATTAGTTACTGCACTGATTCTTGTATTATTGAATAATTGTCCCAATTTTAAGGAAGTGTTTCACGTCGTTATTGAACGGCTCTTGTTAACGAAGATAATCTCCCAATAATTGACGACATAATAAATGTCTTAGAAAAGAATTATGTGACACTCTGACTTGGATTCGCCCCTGGGTCAACTGCTTAACTTATTCCAAGCAAAACTCTCAAGAAGAGATTGGACAAATAACATCATATTTCTTTGGCAAAATAGAACATGAACGAGCCGATTGCGTTTATTACGAAATAGTTTTCATCAAGAAGAGAAACTCATGTTCACGGGACATACATCGGCAAAAGGTGACAAGTTCAATTGGAAATAAACACCTTGGCCAACTGTAAATAACATTTTTCTATTTACGATTCTTAAATAGCAGGTGTAATATAAGCATGTAGATAAGCATCTTACATTAGATAATGTGTTAAAACATGTGATCAGCCAAAGGAATTTAATGAGAGTCACTTATCATCTTGTGTGAAAACAATGACAGGAATAGTTTCTTGGTTGCACAACCTACAGTTGTCATCTTGCTTTTCATAACAAAGTAGGTAAAACTTGATTAATTAAGTTGATTGAACTCGATGTTACTATAAATCTGAAGTTTTGAAATATGTACGGAAAATGACGAACAAGATAAATAATTCATTTACAAATTTGCACATTTTCAGTTTCAATAGCTTGTTTCGGGACAAATAATCAAACATTAAAGTTTGGTAGTTTCGATAAATTGTCAAGAAGAGAAAATGTTCATATTAAATCATCGGACAGGAAGTAATATTCCAAAATGGTTAAAACGAATTGAGAGAGTTCGTTTCTAACATAAAATTATACGGTTGTATTCAACATGAATAAAAAATACTTTAAGATACTTACGTTAGAAGCTGAAGAGATTCTTTGAAATTTCCCAGCTCTCATTAGAGGCGATATTTAGACGCATCACACACACACACACACACACAGACACACACACACACTCTCTCTCTCTCAATCTTTCTCTCTCCCTCTCCCTCTCGCTCTCTTTCTCTCTCTTTCTAATTCAATCCTGAATTCCTTGCATTCACTTACGCACAAATACCTTTGGGAAAGGTATTAATCCTTCTCTTCCATCCAGTTATGCGTTAACAAAATAGAACAGATTGGGTTCTTTAGCCTTGGCTGGCAACCAGTCTACCGCAGAAAGCAATGGCAACCTACTGCAGGATAATCTTCTGCCCAGTCAGTCATTTGACATCAGCAAGTTACTTTTTCTCAGTTTGTAAGCTGCTCTCTTATCACTGGATAAATTATCCCTTAGACTCATTAAATTTCGCCTTGAACTTTTCTTCAGTCAATCTCTTTTTCTATTAGTCAAAATAAATTTTCAAACAGACTCAAGATTTGAAAAGAGTTTTATACCAACAATTAAGACGAATCCTAAAGTTGATAGCATAAGGTGAGTTGACATTCGAAAATTACAAAACTTTAAAGCGAAAAAAACGTTTCAGTAACTACAAATAAATCTCTTGTTTTTTCTCGTTTCCATTTTATTGCTCAAACTTTGTTCGGATGAGATGCTGATGATTTATAACACAACGAATAGAAAACATTTTGAAAGCGACACCAACAAATGAAATAAATATTGAAATAACAGCAAACCCGATAAAAAATGAAATCAAATCGAATTTATTTAAAGACAAAACTTTCAAGATTCGTTTATGAGCAAAGAATACAATTTAAAAAGACGAAAAGCCTGATTTTGTAACTGCTCGTTTTAAGAAAAGGTAACAAAATGGCCGATTCAGAAGTCTCTTTCACAGGATTATTTTAACAAGCCATATGATTAGTCAATAGACGAGCTAATGACAACCCTAGTTTGTTTCTACTTTGTTGGACTATTTAAAAACTCTCCATCTTTCTGACGACTAACCCCGAAGCAAAAAAATGTACAGAGTTGCTTTCTGACTACCAACAACTCGGAAAAGTTAAACAAACATGTACGTACCATTTAAAAAAATAAATATATCGTGTATTTAGGCGGCAATCTCTCTTTTATGCAAATTTTGTTAAAAAAAGATAGACATGGTGCTGCGGTTAATTTTTTTAAATATTTTTTCTGATCTTTTTTCTTTTCACTGCATAAATTTTGTAAAAAATGTCCGAATGTTTTATATATCAAAGCGCTTTAAACATTCTTATAATTCTATATACATACATAAAACAATCTATATGTTCAGTTAAAAGTAAAATTCATCCTGGTGAATTTCTACAAGTATAGCTGAAAGTGCTTGCAAATATCATGTGAGTGTTACATTCGTTAGGTCTCTATTCCTCATTATGTGATGCGGAAATACCTTTCTAGTTCCTTCTTTCTCCAAAACATCCTCTTTATTCAAATATTCTGTCTATATTATTCTTACAAAATCATTGGTAAAACCACATTCTTGCTTTTAATTCTCTTTTTTTTATCTGTGAGGAATTTGTCCCGCATTCACTGACACAAAATAACGGATAATCATAATTTTCATTGGATAAGACGAATTTTTTCCTGCTGAAACTTCTAGTTAAAATTTGCTTGCAAGCGTATTTATAATATAAATATAGACTTAGCCAAGCAGACAAATAAAAATCTATAATAGAAATCGAAACATTATCTGCTTCAATCTACCATTTAACTTAGAACCAAGATACGACAAATATGTTAAACTAATCGATAAACTCTTTCAAAAAACGGAAAATTTTCAATAAGTATTTGATCAAACCGATTCATAGCAGTACATAAAAAAAACACCAGAAAGCTAAATAACAACATACTAAACAACATCATTAACAAGGAATATAACTGCAGGGACAAAAACAAATGCCCACTTAACGGATTTTGTAATACAAAGTAAAACATATTTAGAATCCACCAAAGACAGTTTTAAAGTAATATGGAATAATCATAAGTTTACATTTAAACTGGAAAACACCCAAAATTGTACAAAACTTGCTAGCCACATGTGGAAATTAAAATTGAATATGGAAAAGACTACGATGTAACTTGGAGCACAGTAAAAATACCCAAATCTTACACATATGTCAAAACATGCAGATTATGCCAAGAAGAAAAATTAGGTATCATTTTGTTTCCAGACAAAAATAAATTTCTAATTGAAAGAAGATAAACTATATCCAAGTGTAAGCATACCAATAAATACTTACTAGGATCGTACAATCATTGATGAAAGTGTTGTAAGACCCTTATGTAACACATCACTCAATAATTCCAGGGTCTGACATATAGATGGCGACAGTAATAAAGAAATCCATATGATTTTTATAAAGTACCAACCTTGAAATGACACGTAATAAAAATTTGTGCCCAATCGGATTATTAGTTTATAAATTACAGTTATTTAAGTGAAGCTACTGTTGCAAATTTTCAAAACAATTGAAAAATTTGAATTTCGTGTGTTGATAAAGCATTGCTTTCTGGTGGGAAAAATACTGTTCCAGCAAAGCAATGTCTTGATAACTGTTATTCGGATTCTGCTCCGTTGTAAAAATGTCAAGAAGTGGTATGCTAACCTAAAACGCGGTCGTACAAGCACAAACGATGCTGAACAGTCAGGTCACCCAAAATCGGCAGTTGTTCTGGAAAACAAAAAATCCACAAACTTGTTTTAACCGATTGCAAATTGAAGTTGCGTGTGAGCAGAGGATTTGAAAATATCAGAAGAAAGTCTATTTACCATTTTGCATGAATATTTGTCAATTAGAAATCTGTGTTCAATGTGAGTGTTGCGTTTGCTCACAGTCGCTGAAAAACAACAATGCGTCGATGATTCAGAGCGTTGTTTGCAACGGTTTCAATGCAACAAGAAAGAGGCTTTTCGTAACTATGTAACAACAGATGAAACATGTATCCACCACCTCACTCTGGAGTCAAACCGGCATTCACTTGAGTGGACAGCAGCAGATGAAAGACGTCCAAAGTGACGTAAGACGCAAACATCAGCAAGCAAGTTTTTGGTCTCCGTATTTTGGAATGCGCTAGGTATTTTGTTCATCGATTATCTTGAGAAATAAATAAATATTAATGGCAAAAATTATATAGCATTAATTGTGCGTTCGAAGGAAGAAATCGCCCAAAACAGCAACAAATGAAGATCTTTCACCAAAACAATGCACCGTGTCACAAGTCGATGGCAAAACTTCATGAACTGCACTTGGAATTGCTTTCGCACCCACCCTATTCTCCAGATTTGGCCCCCAGCAACTACCTGCTGTTTGCAGACCTCAAAGGAAGTCTCCAGGAAAAGAGACTAAGAGACTTGGCTCCAAAGAAGAAGTGATATCTATAGCTGAGGCATATTTGGAGGCCAAAGACAAATCGTTCTCCAAAAAAACATCGAATTGTTACAGAAGCAGTAGAATCATTGTATCACCCTAGAAAGAGACTATGTTGATGAATAAAATCGAATTCTGCCTAAGTTGTTGTTTTATTAATTAGACCCGGGATTTATTGAGTGATATGTTAATTTCTCCTAATCTGAAAATCGCACGTTCATACAAGATCCCTGTTACGTGAGCATTTGAAAAACGGTAAAATTAGTTATTGTAAATTGCCTGAAGACTCCAAAAGATAGAATCCTAGGTCACAAAGAACTCATCTCCAAATTTAAAATATTCAACATTTCTACAATATAATTGTATTTAACACTTTTAAATACAATTCTGTACTGATCTAATTAATTTATAACCAAAAGTTAACTAATTAATTAATATGATCTTGTATTACAATTGAGCACCTTTCTCATCAGTGTATTTTAGCAATGAACGATACAGGATTTAACGGACTGCACGTAGAAAAAACAAAAATGCAAGAATTTAAAATATCACACCTCTTGAAAAACATAGCAGTTCCAAACAAACATGATTATATTCTATGTTTAATACAAAAGATTGAAAGACTGTTTCCGGAATCAGATGCAAATATTTATTCTTACTACAAAAATACCCAAGCGAAAAAAAAAAAGCAGTGAATAATTTTAATTTTAATACTAGGAATTATCGCCCTGCAATCAAAAATTATTTAAATTTGAAAAAGATATGATTTCCATATTAGACCAAAAATAAAATTTTAAAAATCAACAAGAACTTCCAAAAACTGTTAAACACTGAATTAAAAAAATAAACAATACACAAAATGTCATCATTAAAGAAGACAAATCCAACAAAATATATGAAATAAACCCAAGTGTATACGAAATAAAAAGATTTTTTTTTCATTTCACCCCGGGCAAGGCGTAAATGCCACTGATGTACGGGGTGGGGGGCTACATAACTGAAAGAAAATTAATTAGAGGAGGGAGAAGAGGATTACAAACCAATTAGAAAGAAGCAATAGAAAGATGAAAATGCAGGTGTAATGACAGTTGCAAGGGGGGAGAGAAAGGGAAGGATATACAGGGTGGAGGAAGGGCTAGAGTCAAGTGGTTAGTAGATGAGTATTGACATTGCATTTAAATTTCTGGAGGTTGTAGCCGTCAGGAAAGCAAGAATATGGGAGCGAGTTCCACAGGCGTGAAGTGCGAGAGAAGCTGGAGGAATAGAATTGTCGTCTGCATTTGGCTAACCTAACTGTGAATGAAGAAATCACAAAATCTTACAAAAAGATTCCTATATTGAAAATATCAAAAAGGAAGCAAAAATTATTATACAAAGGCTTGACTTAAACAACAAAATAAACATTTGTACCAGTAATAAAGTATTTCTAACAAAAAAAGACCACAAATATTTTCTTGATAGTCCCTTGTACCGGCTCATAAACCCAACAAAAACTGAAGTGGGAAAAATAAGCCATCAAATATTAAAAATATTTGTGACTTACAGAGAATTGCTACTTAAGCCAACCAGTGTAAAAACACAGACGATTATATTTCCTGTTTTCTGAAAAATCCAAACAAAAACAAATATACTTTCATACAATATGACATTAAAAAACTTTTACTCATCAATATCTGAAGAAAGGTTTAACTGAAGCGTTAAATTTCGTTAAACAGTACGTAGATATACCTTCCGAACATGTAGATATAATTCTACATTGCCGAAAATCCATACTATTCTACAATGGTGAAGAAAGGATTAAAAAATAAAAAGGCACATTTAATGTACCATAATGCCCGTTTGACGAAACCGAAATTTCAGTATTGATGGAACTACACATCCTAAGTACAATCAATGAAATAATCCACATAGACAACTTAATGTAGTTTATTTCATACCCGCTTAACGTTCTTACATAAATAGCCCATCTTTTTATTTATTTATTCAAAGGAATAATAACCTTGAGAGAAAAGGAAATGTTTTTTTATATTTTGTCTACGGTTGCTGAGGTTAAATTATTTGCCAATTCTTTGTCAAGAAAATGACCTCTTTATGCTTACTCCTCTGAGAAACGAGACAATTCTCTCTCTCTCTCTCTCTCTCTCTCTCTCTCTCTCTCTCTCTCTCTCTTGAAGCAGACACGTTTTCATATAAAGATGAATGATTCTCATGCTTGAGAATATTGAAAACAAACAACAGAATTACCTCAAAGATTCCAAATATTAGAAATGAAGTGCTACAGGACAATATCATAACCAATGTCAAGAAGAGGGCTGAAATAGTATGGCCACATCCTTTCCACTGCCACCCTATCACCTGAGCTATCACCTGAGGTAAAAACGAAGAAGCAGACTGAAGAAAATGGGCTGACACTATTATTGAATTTTCTGGAAGATCATACATAGAAATATTAGCACGAAACCGGGATATGTGGAGAGAGCTGGTCAGTTGCACATCCGTGTGGCAAACCAAAGGTCACAACATTGTTTTACAAGGATTATCAAAGATTTTTCGAATGGACAAATTTATAAAAAAATATTTTTAATCTTTTAACTAATGTTTCCACCTTTTATGTATTCTGTGTAGACGTCACCTACCAGGCACATAAAATAAAGCCTTGAAGTTCGCATCTGTCAACAAATGAAATATAAAAGTTCAGAGGTTGTTAACTGGTAAGAGTAACATAATTTACTAGTATGAAAATGATTGAGGAAACTTATTTTTTGACATTAGAATTTCACATGTAGACACAGTTGATATTACTTCCAGAATCCAGCAGCAGGGCGGAGATCCAGGACAGCTGATGGTGCAGCAGAGTAGCTACCGTACGGGGGTTGACCTTCACGCGCTTCAAGGACATGTACACCCAAGCTGAATGAATTCAGATCTTTCCTCAAATGAGTTCCCTAAACAGCTCAGGATTTCAAATATTAATATTAAACGCTTTAAACCACAATTTTCAAGATCGTTTAATCGCGTTATTGAATAAATCCGATGAAAACAAGCGAAAATAATCTAGAACGTGTTGCAAAAGAAGAAAATCTCGAAGGTGCATTGTTATAAAATTCGTTTTGTCGAGTTTATAGGGGCTATTTTATCTCGATGTGATCCGAACACGACTTTATGGCAAAGACAAAATTGCTTAGATTGTGTGGAGGCGTCTTGTAGGTAAGAAATGTTCATTTTGAAGTTGCCACTTCTATGGTCCTTAAGTCAGTAAGTTGGTTTTGTGAGGAAACAGTCTTTGTATATATCTGTACAACGGGCGTTAAAATTTGTGGCATGGCGAATAATAATGCTGGAAAAGATTTAAGGCTTAGGAATGTGGGGAGCGGAGGTATGTGAGGAATGTCTTTGAAGTAGTCGCTCCTGAGGTCAGTAAGTACTTTTGAGACAGTAAAGAAGAGATGCGAGGTGAAGGGAGGCGAATGTGGTAGCCGCTCGACTTAAGTCAAGGGGATATTAATTACATTATTCTCCTTGGTCTCTGCGTCAGTCAGTCTGTTGGGTGCTTTTTGTCTCGGCTTTTTATATCTGCTTTTTAGATCAAAACAGCTCGTTTTGAATTTCAGACTTGTATTTGATTCTGGGCTTCCCATTGGCTGGTAAATAAAATTCGCGTAGGCTCGCGAAATGGAAATTTGATATTTGATTAATTTTTATTTTTCAACCGGAACATCTGCGCGAATACACCTGCATAGGGAGGATTTTTGTTCATTTTCTTTCTGGTTGTTATAGAGCAAACATCCGGTCCCTCGCTTTTGCTCGGTCGGTATCACCACAAGTTATACGCAATGTAAGCAATGTAATTCAGCTTCCAAAACAACAATTTAATTTTCAGTTTTTATTTTAGAAAGATAAAAAAGAGCCACCTCTAAATAGGCAAATGAATATTTTTATAACAGATACAAATCCTTTATTCTTAAAATAATAGCTTGTCAATTTGAACGCCCTTCAAATAATTTTGCTGTCATTAGGTCAAGATCGAGAACTATTTTATCCTCTCCCACCATCAACATAACTGACGCTAACCACCGGGAGAGCAGCTGTTGTATTAGATTTTTGATGTGCGTTGTGGCACAGTGGATATCAGCTCGGAATTCGAAATCGGTAGAACCGAGTTCGAATTCCAGTTGAATTCATTTTATTCACTAACGCGCAAATACCCTTATGAAAGGTATTAATCTGTCTATTCTCCCTGCAGCTATGAGTTGAATAGCCAGGCAGATTCGGTTCTATAGCATGAGTTAGTGATACATGTTAAGTGTAACAAAAGAAAAAAATTGATTGACTAAAACTCAGAGATAAAAATCACATACAAATATTTAATTTACAAAAACATTTTGTCTCTCCTCAGTTCGGTTAGCTACCTATTCTTCCTTTACCGTTCTCCCTCCTCTCCTGACTGCTCCCTACTAGATAGCATTGCCGACGACATAGATAAGGCTATCTCCTATCACCCATTTGCCCACATATTTGTATTTGGAGACCTCAATGCCCATCACTCTGAGTGGCTTGAAAACGCTGTTACTGATTCGGCGGGCATTCACGCCATGAACTTTGCTATTTCCCAATCCCTTACGCAAGTGGTGGACTTCCCCACTCGCTTCCCAAGCACACCCTCGGGTCATTCCTCACTGCTAGATATATGTTTCACCTCTGCGCCCGACGCCTGTCAAGTCTCGCAGCTTTGCCCTCTCGGCAACTCCGACCACGCTGTAGTCTCCCTCAGTATTTCTTTCCAATCTCACTCCCACCAGGATCCCCCTACTCATAGAACCTCCTACCTCTACCAAAAAGCTGACTGGGATGCCTTTCGCGATTTCCTCTGCGACGTCCCTTGGGGAAAAGTGTTTGACCTATCAGTTGATGACTGTGCCTCTGAGGTCTCGTCATGGGTGAAAGCTGGCATTGATGCCTTCATACCCACCAGGAAGTATTGCTTAAAACCTCATTCCTCTCCGTGGTTCTCTCCGGCCTGCTCAGCCGCCATTGCCCACAGGAACCATTACTTCCATCTATTCCAGAGACAGCCAACTGATCACAATAGGCGCCTGTTCACATCCGCTCGCAGTGAGTGCAAGAGAACCCTAAATGACGCCAAACAGTTGTTTGCGGAGAGAATGCGACAGCACATAGCTGACCGCAAGTTCGGCTCCAAGGACTATTGGAGGATTTGTAAACGAGTGCTCAACAATAGGAAATCCTCAATACCTCCTTTAATCCATGGATTCGACGTTCTCACGTCATCTGCTGAGAAAGCTGAGTGCTTTGCCCGCAGATTCTTATCCAACTCCACACTCGACTCGTCCGGAGTGCACCCACCCGACTTCCCTATTAGAACTGAGGCCAAACTGCATGACGTGTATATTACCCCGACAATAGTATCCAGAGTAATTTCAAAACTCGACCCCCATAAGGCGTGTGGAGACGATGGAATCCCGGTGATAGTCCTTAAGAGGTGTGCCCCTGAACTTTCCCCTGTCCTCCCTAAACTGTTTAACTACTGCCTTTCTGCTTCCTGCTTTCCTGCATGCTGGAAATTCTCCTCAGTCGTTCCTGTCTTTAAGAATTGTGGTGAACCCTCGGACCCATCCAACTATCGCCCTATCAGTCTTCTACCAATATTCGGGAAAGTGTTCGAGGCTATAATAAATGCTGAAATAGTTCATCATCTCACCGCCCACAAACTGTTCTCCGACAGGCAATATGGATTCCGATTTGACAGGTCCACAGCCGACCTGCTAACTACTGTAACGGAGTACATGCTACAGGCCCTTGATGAGTCTGACGAGGCTCGCGCGGTTGCTCTGGATATCTCCAAGGCTTTCGACAGGGTTTGGCACCCTGGCCTCCTATGCAAACTACGCGGTTATGGTATTACCGGTCGCCTGCTTGACCTAATCCAATCTTTCTTAAATAACCGGAAAATGAAGGTCGTTCTGAATGGGCGTGCCTCTTCGTCCTACAGCACGAATGCTGGTGTCCCACAAGGCTCTATCCTGGGCCCAACGCTCTTCCTTATTTTCATCAACGACCTCCCAGATGAGATCAGGTCCCAAGTAGGCATCTACGCAGATGACACTACAATATACTCCCGCTCCAGTAAGAAACCTGTCGTGGCGGACAGACATAATCTCGCTGCTGACCTTGAGCGGGATCTACACTCTGTGGTGAACTGGGGCAAGAAGTGGCTTGTCAACTTCAATTCCTCTAAGACCAAGCTGTTGTCTGTCAACCATTACAAGCAACCTCTTCTGCCTCCCATAAGCATGGACCAATCGATTCTCCCGGAGAGTAATACACTACGCCTCCTCGGACTTACCCTGTCCTCAGACCTCAAATGGAAGCACTATATTGAATCCATAGCAAAATCTACTGCTAAGAAGATTGGGTCACTATGTCGATCCAGGATGTTTTTTCCACCTGAATCCATCCTGCATATATACAAGTCAACCATCCGTCCGTGCATGGAGTACTGCTGCCATTTATGGTCAGGTGCCCCTGCCGTTCTCCTCAGTGTTCTTGACAAGCTCCAAAGGAGAGTCTGTAATGTGATAGGTACTGATCTGGCGACTCGTCTGCAGCCACTTTCCCATCGTCGAAATGTGGCCTCCCTCTGTCTCTTCTATAAATACTTTCATGGCTTCTGCTCGGATGAGCTTAAGTCACTGATGCCTCCTCAACAGGTGTTTACCCGTTCAACCAGACTGGCAACTGGGTCCCACCCATTCACAGTCAGGTTAGCCAAACGCAGACGACAATTCTACTCCTGCAGCTTCCTCTCTCGCACTTCCCGCCTGTGGAACTCACTCCCGTATTCTTGCTTTCCTGACGGCTACGACCTCCAGAAATTTAAAAGCAAAGTTAATACTCACCTACTAACCACTGGCCTCTAGCTCTCTCTCCCCTCCCCTGTATAACCTTCCCTTTCTCTCCGCCCATGTACCTGTCATTGCACCTGCTTTCTCAGTTTTCTATTGTTCCTTTCTAACTAGCTTGTACTCCTCACTCTTTTCTAATTAATCTTTCTACATTTATGTAACCCCCTGCACATCAGTGGCGTTTCTGCCTTGCTCGGGGTGAAATGATTAAAAAAAAAAAATAAAAAAATAAAAATATTTACAAAACTACAGTTTTTGCATTCAGAAAGAAAAACAGTGTTTACTACTGGCAGGAGATGTGTTACGAAGGGAAAGGAAAGGTCAGTATCTTTACCAAGTTAAGTTAACGAAGTAGTTAAAGTGCTATACTTTTTGGAAATATTTAAATGTGTATATAAAGAATAATTTCCAGTATGGTCAATGAAACAGTCAAAAATATCTATTTACCCATATAGTTCCATGAGGTTATCTTTCAGGTTTTAGTTGGTCGGCGACTTTTCTTAGAGATTCTTTTGCCTGGATATAAATTCTTGAATCAAAGCTGGAGTTGATGTCAGCAAATCCTGATAACAACTAACTACACTCTTCCCAAAACCTCTTTTTGTAGGGGCTAACACCTAATTTGCATATTCTAGAATCTTAGAATTCTCTCGGTTTTACTGGAACATTCTGGCATCTTCCAAAACGTTCTATTCCTAATTTCTCTATTTTTACGACTACTTCATGAATTAAAACTTGTTTGTAATAACAAGTAGGACTCAATGGAGTCCCTTACTACAACTTTTTAGACATTATTAATATTATTTTTATATATAAATGCATCCTCGTAACAGTTGGCAACAAGTCTACCACAGAAAGAAATGACAACCTACTTGGGGAAAATTTTCTGCCTAATCAGTCATGGATCGAAAGAGATGTTTTCGCCCAAGCGTGAATGAACGTATGACACTTAGTTGACTGACTGACCGATTAGATTAGCAGCTAAATCTCATATTTGTTTAGCGGAATATCAACTCGTTAATGGACACCAATGCAAAAAGACTTTTATACTTTCATAGTGCTAGGACCCCAGTTTGAATTTTAACTATTTAACCTTAGCTGTGACCCTAATAGGTGCCAACCCTCCGGGTGATAGTGGACTTGGGAACAACCTCAAAATCTCCCAATCAGTTTATCGTTATACCCACAACGGAGCAGATCTCAGCATTTTATTGTTGAACGTGCTTGTTGAAACTGCAAATATTATTTTAATAGTTTTTCCCCTCACACTTCTTGTCTGTGGAACTCGCTTCCACTTTATTGCTTTCCTCTCAATTATGATCTTCAAAAAGTGAAATGCAAATTCTGTCTTTCTGAACCTGTTGCATCTTAGTGGTTTTATCGCCATGACTGGGATGAAATCATTAAAATAACTTGTTTATCTATACTGTCATTTCTACAGCGCTATGTAAAATTGATACTTTATTAAGTGCTTACTGGTATTAGGATTTCACATGTCGGTTTTAAATATGCGTTATCAAGTTTAGAATTATTGTGCTTTACTCTTTCATGAAGTCAATTTTTTATCATACATTTTAGTAAATATACTCAAACAGTCCACTATTGTCACAGCAAAGATACTACCAGCTGGCTTCACTAGGTACAAAGATGATAACTCTGAATCTGAAAAAAGCTACAGATAAAATGTACAAGTCGTATATGATAGATAGATAGATAGATAGATAGATAGATAGATAGATAGATAGATAGATAGATCTGAATATACTGAGATAGATAGATAGATAGATAGATAGATAGATAGATAGATAGATAGATCTGAATATACTGAGATAGATAGATAGATAGATAGATAGATAGATAGATAGATAGATAGATAGATAGACTGAATATACTGAGATAGATAGATAGATAGATAGATAGATAGATCTGAATATACTGAGATAGATAGATAGATAGATAGATAGATAGATAGATAGATAGATAGATAGATCTGAATATACTGAGATAGATAGATAGATAGATAGATAGATAGATAGATAGATCTGAATATACTGAGATAGATAGATAGATAGATAGATAGATAGATAGATAGATAGATCTTGTCCTTATATCTATCTGCATTATATACCTTCTACTAGAATAGGTTAGCTATTTATACATAAACACACACACACACACACACACACACACACACACACACATATATATATATAAATATATATATATATATATATATATATATGCAAAAAATCTAAACGTGAGACAAAACCTACCAATACGGTTCTTCAGTGCATATAGTAAGTTTTGGCTCACGTTTACTTTTTTGCATTTGTAGCTGTACTTTCGTATTGAGCACTTTATTGTTAAGGTTTCGTCTCGGTTTTTTTTTTTCTTTCTAACGGGTCCTCGACGTTTTGTACTTGTACGCCGTTTGTTTCTTTTTTTATTCCCCACCTTTTCCCTAAGAAGAAGTTCTCTCCTGGGTGTTCAAGACGATTAAATTATAGTTAAGTTAACGCCAGTTCTAGCGATTAAGTTTCTTATGATTGGTGTTAGTTTCACTGTGATTAGTATTATATATATATATATATATATATATATATATATATATAAATTAAATAACCTAAAGATCCAACAAGCCAACCAACGTTTCACCTAACCGGATCTTCAGGGAAGGTTGGCTCCAACCTTCGCTGAATATCCGGTTAGGTGAAACCTTGGTAGGTTTGTTGGCTCTTTAGGTTATTTACTTTTTCTGCTCTGCTTACGTATTGAGCGCTTTTTTATAGATTACTCATCTCAGTTTTTTCTTTCAGCTACGTACTTTGACTGATGTTCACGTGCTTAGCTCTTTCTTTCTTTCTTAGCTCGGAGGGTTTTTCGAAACGAGTATTGTAATAAGGTTACATTTATATATATATATATAAGTCATCCACATATAAGCCTGTTTTGCTGTATCACAGCTCATCAGTGTAACTAGACACATCCACTTGCTTCTGGCTGGGATCGAAACTCGACCGACTTCGTCTCATTTGGAGTCGCTACCCCCCTAATCCATAGGCTCATGGAATCAGAGAAGAGAAATTTTAACGTGTTGTATATAAGCAGTGTATACACACGCAAAACCCCGAAAAAACACAATTCATTTGAAGTATATATATATATATATATATATATATATATATATATATATATATATATTGGCATTTAAGTCTCCCATAACCAAACGAAAAGGCAAATGAAAAAAAATAATTAATTTTCATTTATTATTTAACACTTTGCTTATTAAGGTATTTCCCCAGTTATTTTCGGCTAGTCTGTGAAACTGCCTGGGGTGGTTGTTCATATGTCCATCTTTACAAAATTCTCGTTCTCGTACGTGAAATCTCGAAGTAAAACCAGCCCAAAATTGCAATGTAGAATTTGAATCCATTATGGTCATCAGTAAAAAGAGAAGCCGAAAATGCCAATCGGGAATACCGAATGTGTATTGGAATGGTCAGAGATGCATACCAAATCTAAGAACATATATTAGAGACTGTAAAATTTCGTTGAAACAAAGAGTCAGTCAATTAAGTGCCATACGTGATATACGCTTAGGCGATCATGTCTCGAAAGAGACATGACTGATTTGGCAGAATATTATCCTGCAGTAAGTTGCCATTACTTTCTGTGTTAGACTGGTTGACGACCAAGGCTATAGAACCCAATCTGTCTTATTATTTACTCCATAAGAGAAGAGACGGATTTATAACTTTGCCATGAGTATTTGTGCGCAATTGAATGCAAGGAATTCAACTGGAATTCGAGAGTACCGGACTATTTTGTGATATTTGTCCTTCAATGTGGAAACGAATGCTGCACAATGTCATTAAAGTTAGCGGAAAGACTTGAAGCAAACGAAATGCGGTTGTACAGAAGGATGCCAAGGTTAACATGGAACATGTGAGCAACAACAAGGCTTTGGGGAGGATGGAAACAAAACGAAAACTCATACTTATCATCAGGAAAAGACAAAGTTTCTGAGAAATGCAATAAGGACGGAGAATCTGATACTAACAGAAAAAATAGTGAAACATCGACAGGGCCATTTCTTCTCACCCATCTGCCCATATATTTGTGTTTGGCGATTTTAACGCCCACCACACCAAGTGGCTTGGAAACTCAGCCACCGACCTTGCTGGGATCCGCACCATGCACTTTTCAATAGCCCAAGCTCTAACGCAAGTGGTGGACTTCCCCACGCGTTTCTCTAAAAACCCTAACGGAAGGGACTCTTTACTCGACCTTTGTTTTACCTCCATCCCAGACTCCTGCACTACCAGGCAACTCTGCCCCCTTGGAAACTCTGACCACGCCGTAGTCTCCGTAAACATATCAATCCGCACTAACTCTACCCAAGAAAACCAGACCAGCAGAATATCATACTGCTACCAAAGAGCCGACTGGGACTCGTTCAGGGACTTCCTCTGCGACGTCCCCTGGAACAACGTCTTTGATCTTCCTGTCGAAGACTGTGCCTCCGAAGTCTCCTCTTGGGTTAAGGCTGGCATCGATGCTTTTATCCCTGCCAGAAAATTCCAACTAAAACCTAATTCGTCCCCCTGGTTCTCACCCGCTTGCTCGGCCGCTATTGCCCACCGGAACCATTTCTTCCGGCTCTATCGAAGCTGCTCGTCGAACCAAAACAGGCGCCTTTTCACCTCAGCACGGAACAAGTGTAAAAAAGTACTGAACGAAGCCAAGAGGGCGTTTGCTACCAGAATTAGGCAACGCATAGCATCCTCTAAGTTTGGCTCCAAAGATTACTGGCGTCTCTGCAAAAGCGTGCTCAGCAGGAACAAGACTTCAATACCCCCACTAATCAATGAATTTGAAGTTCTCACCTCCCCAGCCGACAAGGCTGAATGCTTTGCCCGTAAATTCTCAACCAATTCGACACTGGACTCGTTAGGAATACCTACACCAGACTTCCCACCCAGAACTAAGGCTCAACTAAATAACGTCCACATTTCACCCTCGCTGGTCGCCAAGATAATTGCGCAACTTGACCCACACAAAGCGAGCGGCGGTGACGGAATCCCAGTCATAGTACTGAAGAAATGTGCCCCAGAACTCTCCTCTGTCCTCTCTAAACTCTATAACCTCTGCCTATCTGCTTCCTGCTTTCCTGCCTGTTGGAAGTCCTCCTGCGTAGTACCTATATTTAAGAATTCTGGCGAACCCTCAGACTCCGCCAATTACCGTCCTATTAGTCTCCTTTCAATCTTTGGCAAAGTTTTCGAAGCCATTGTCAACGCCGAGGTGATTCAGCACCTTATGACCAACGGGCTTCTCTCTGACAAACAGCATGGGTTTCGCTTCACCAGGTCTACTGCTGATATGCTAACGACCATTACCGAGTACATATACCAGGCACTCGACAAGAATGGTGAAGCCCGAACCGTTGCCTTGGATATCTCCAAAGCATTCGACAGGGTCTGGCATGCTGGCCTCTTGTGCAAACTGCGGAACTATGGGATAACTGGACATCTGTTTGACCTCATCCAGTCCTTCCTCTCTAACCGCACATTAAAGGTGGTATTAAATGGACATGCCTCCCAAAACTACCAGACGAACGCGGGCGTCCCTCAAGGTTCTATCCTAGGTCCCACGCTATTTCTGATCTACATTAATGATCTCCCCGACACCATTAGATCCCAAGTTGGCATGTATGCCGACGACACAACAATCTACTCCCGCATCGATCAGAAACCAGGTCTGGACGACAAAGTGAACCTCGCTGACGCACTTGAAAGGGACCTCCAATCCGTAGTGACCTGGGGTAGGAAATGGTTGGTAAATTTCAATGCCTCCAAAACAAAGCTGTTATCAACTAACCACCATAGACAATCGCATCTACCTCCCATTAGCATGGGACAGGCTAGCCTCCCAGAGAGTAAAATACTACGCCTCCTTGGCCTTACACTCTCGGCGGACCTCAAATGGAATGACTATATTGAATCCATTGCCAAATCTGCTGCTATGAAAGTCGGCTCCATGTGCAGGGCCCGGAAATTTTTCCCACCTGAAACTATTCTGCACATATACAAATCTACCATCCGCCCGTGTATTGAATATTGCTGCCATATCTGGTCGGGTGCCCCTGCTGCTCTCCTTGGGCTTCTTGACAAAATACAAAGGAGGATCTGTAACGTGGTTGATACTGACTTGGCAGACCGGCTGCAGCCGCTCTCACACCGGCGTGATGTAGCTTCCCTGTGCCTCTTCTACAAGTACTTTCATGGCTTCTGCTCCGATGAGCTTAGATCACTGGTGCCGCCTAAGCAGGAATTTACACGAGATACTAGATTAGCAACTAGGTCCCACCCTTTTACAGTTAAACAAATAAGATGTAACCGTAAATTCTACTCCAACAGCTTCTTTTCTCGCGCTTCCCGCCTGTGGAACTCCCTTCCACAAGTCTGCTTTCCCGACAGTTACAATCTCCAGGTGTTTAAATGTAGGGTCAATAGACACCTCCTATCACACTAACTTCCAACTATTCTCACAACACTCTCATCTACCCAACCCTCATTCTCAGTATCATCACCCGCCCATCAAAAAAAAAAAAAAGAGAGAGACAGGGAAAGTCAACATATGTCATACTTAATAGGCTTGAGCAAATGAATGACAGAGCAGGGTTTTCGAAAAAGGGTCTTAAGAGTTACAATGGATACGAGATGCGGAAGGCCGTGATCGCCTACGTCCTGATGAGAGATAGCATATAGAAGAAGAAGAAGAAGAAGAAGAAGAAGAAGAAGAAGAAGAAGAAGAAGAAGAAGAAGAAGATCTATTCAGGCATAAATCTACACGGGAAAAATAGACGTATATAAAAATACTTAACACATGTATTACGATATCATTTAGCATGCAACGTTTTCATGGATTTAGATAATGTTGTGTGTGTGTGTGTGTGTGTGTGTGTGTGTGTGTGTGTGTGTGTGACTCTGTGTGTGTGCGCGCGCGATTTTTTGCCATCTTGTTAATGAAAGTTGCATTGCCTTTAATGTAACTGCGTGTTCTTTTTTTTTTTTTTAATCTCCGATATCTAAAAGGAATATCCGAACCTTTTGAGCTGAATTTGTCCTGATAAGTTCGGAAAGCAAACATGGTTTCTAGCTTCCAATCAAATCCCTGTGCCATGAATAAACAAAAGCTGAAACGCATTAAGACCCCGCTTCTTCTCGTTTTCTTATAGGCAAAACAACGCAAAAGGCACGAAACTCTTGGCAAGTCTGTGCGTTTGGCGACAGGATGGGCAATAAGGAAAATGAATAAATAACAATTTTCCGAACTTTAGATATCGCTGTATTTTACCAAACATCTAACGGCAACAAGACATGAAAATGCAACTCTATTAGCATGTCCTATTTGTAGCGATAAGCCAAGTCTGTTATAAAAGATGTTATTCACTCAACGCTGTCCCAAGCGGGTGCAACGGAATTAATTCGTAGAAAGACGGTCATAAAGAACTATTCATTCCAAACAATGGAAAAACCGAAGATGTGTTTAACAAGATAAGCCTTACAGGTATTATATTCATGCTGAGTCTGAAACTTCATTAGAGATATGGTGGGAGGGTTACACTGGTCAATCAGGATATTTAATGCCAGTCATTTAAAATGGACGATTTTTATCTGCGAACTTCCAGCATAGTTTACGCGTCAACTCCTACGATTTATTAAATCATTCTACCAATTTATTAAATCATTCCAGAAAGAGTTCAGTTATAGAACGATTAAAAAGAATTCAACCTCACTTTCCAATATGGGAAACACAATATTGCTGAGCAATATATTTCCTAATTAAGATATTCAACTGATAAACTGGATACGTTAAAACAAAACAAAATAAAGTAACACAAATATAAGCGTAAATTGGTAATAGAAAAAAAACACCTGAATTAATTTCTTCGACCTCTAATCTTTTTCAATAATTTCATTCTAAACAAACACTACAACGCAATGGGTTGCTGAGTGTTAGAGAATATGAGAAAAACTACTATTAAAGCAGAGGACAATAAAAGAACAAGAATTAAGAAGACAGAAGATAACGATTGACATTGCATTTAATTTTTTTATTTCACTCTAATGAAGGCAATAAAGCCAATCGGACGCAAGAGGTTACAGAGAAAATACGAGAAAAACTACTATTAAAGCAGAGGACAATAAAAGAACAAGAATTAAGAAGACAGAAGATAACGATTGACATTGCATTTAATTTTTTTTATTTCACTCTAATGAAGGCAATAAAGCCAATCGGACCCAAGAGGTTACAGAGAAAATATGGGAAAAACTACTATTAAGGTAAAGGACAATAAAAGAACATAAAATAAGAAGCCAAAAGATAACGATTGACTTTGCATTTAATGTTTTGAAGATCAAATTTCCCTGGGAAGCAAGAAGTCATAAAACATTTCCAAATGTGAAAAGTGCGATACTTAGCAGTTAACTTCTGGTTACATGTAAACATTTTAACGGTAAAATGATGAGACCTATACACCAATATACTACTGCGCTTAAATCCGCTTAAGTCTCAGTACGAAAGTTCATCTGAACAATTACCATGGAAGCATTTATAGAAAAGACACATGAAAGATACGTTACGGCGTAACCGAGGTGCCAGGTCAGGACCAAAGCATTTCATATTCTTCTTTGTATTTTATCAATATTCTCTAAATATATAGCAGAAACACCAACCAAATGTGGCTAGAATATTCAAAGCAAAGACGAATAGTTGTCTGATGAAAATACAAGATAGATTCTGGCAAGAAAATAGCTAGCATGACAGACCGAACTAATTTTCTTGGCTGCAAACTTAACTGATTTAATTTAATCTTCCGGGAAGACACGAGATAGTGATTGACGTCTCATTTAAATTCTTGATTATTATAAGTGGCTGGGAAGCTAATAACTGGAAAAGAGTTCCACAGGCGAGAAGCCAGAGCAAAGAGACTGTTAAAAATAATTCTGATCCATGTAGCTATTTAAACAATAAAACAATGAGATAATAATAGTAAATCTAGTAGTGCACTTAAATTCGCGAGGTCGAAGTACCATGAAACAGTGCTAGGTAGAACAACTGCCATGAAAATATTTATTTAACAAAAAGACAGGGGGAACCACGTCACGATACTTACTTGTACATGCAGCGGCATTTCATCCTGGGAGAGTTAAAGCGACATTTCATTCAGTGCGGGTTAAGGCGGCATTTCATCCTGGGCGGGTTGAGGCGGCATTTCATCCTAGAAGGGTTGAGTCGGCATTTCATCCATGGAGGGTTAAGGCGGCATTTCATCCTGGGCGGGTTGAGGCGGCACTTCATCCTGAGAGGGTTGAGGCGACATTTCATTCAGTGCGGGTTGAGGCGGCATTTCATCTTAGAAGGATTGAGGCGGCATTTCATCCTAGAAGGGTTGAGTCGGCATTTCATCCATGGAGGGTTAAGGCGGCATTTCATCCTGGGAGAGTTAAAGCGACATTTCATTCAGTGCGGGTTAAGGCGGCATTTCATCCTGGGCGGGTTGAGGCGGCATTTCATCCTAGAAGGGTTGAGTCGGCATTTCATCCATGGAGGGTTAAGGCGGCATTTCATCCTGGGCGGGTTGAGGCGGCACTTCATCCTGAGAGGGTTGAGGCGGCATTTCATCCTGGGCGGGTTGAGGCGGCATTTCATCTTAGAAGGGTTGAGGCGGCATTTCATCCATGGAGGGTTAAGGCGGCATTTCATCCTGGGCGGGTTGAGGCGGCACTTCATCCTAAGAGGGTTGAGGCGTCATTTCATCCTGGGCGGGTTAAGGCGGTATTTCATCCTGGGCGGATTGAGACGGCATTTAATCCTGAGCGGATCGAAGTGGCATTTCATCCTGGGCGAGTTGAGGCGACACTTCATCCTGAGAGGGTTGAGGTGGCATCTCACCCTAGGCGGGTTAAGGCGGCACTTCATCATGTGCGGGTTGAGGCAGCATTTCATCCTGGGCGGGTGGAGGAGGTACTTTATCCTGAGAGGGTTGAGGCGACATTTCATCCTGGGCGGATTGAGGCGGCATTTCATCCTGGGAGAATTGATATGGCATTTCATTCTGGGCGGGTTGCGGCGGCATTTCATCATGGGCGGGTTGAGGCGACACTTCATCCTGAGAGGGTTGTGGTGGCATTTCATCTTGGGCGTGTTGAGGCGGCATTTTATAGTGGGTGGGTTGAGGCGGTATTTCATCCTGTGCGGGTTGAGGAGGTAGTTAACCCTGGGCGGCTTGTAGGCAGCATTTCATCCTGGGCGGGTGGAGGTTACATTTCATCCTGGGCAGGGTTGAGGCGGCATTTTATCCTGGGCGGGTTGAAGTGGCATTTAATACTGGGCAGGTTGAGGGGGTATTTCCTCCTGAGCGGGTAGTGACTGTATTTTATCCTGGGCGTGTTGAGGCGGCTTCTTCTAACGAAGAAGCCGCCACAACTTTTTGGCACCACATGTAGTGTAATAATTTTCCCGCATTAGGTTGACTGCGTTAGACTGGTTACCAATCAAAGCTATGGAAACGAGTCTGACCTGCTATTTACTCATAGCTAGGGGTTGAGAAAAAATGAATTCATACTTTTCCCGTGGGTATAAGTGAATGTAATGAATTGACTGGAATTCGAACTCGGCTCTCCGATTCATAAATCCGAGCCACAATTGTTTACTCCTACGCGCCAACCAGAATGATTTTGCTTACAAAGTAGTAAAATATTCTATTGCAGACAATGACATAATGACCCCGAAATTTATACAGGAGGTGTTTTCCGGTCAAGTTTGATGTTGTGAATTCAAATAATACTTTGAATTGTAATGCTTTGCCATGAAATTGCGATATTCCAAATTAATATCAATGATTTGTAAAACTAACACAAATATCCTTGTTAATATATATTATAAATATTTACAAGTCCTTGTTTACCACATCAACACACTGGTAATACGCTTCATAAAGACGTGAACATTGAACCGGGGTGAAGCTGATTAGACATGCACCGTCACAAAAGGAGATACGAACGGGATGGGGAACACGTCAGATGCATTAACAATTAAGGCTATTATCATTATCCGAGGTGTTTCGAATCAGGCGAATATGCAACATTGACAATGTCGCCAAGGGTAAATTAAATAAACATAGAATTAGTGCATCTCATCACTCATCAGCTGAATAAAATGTCTAAGTGAACTGTGCCTGAAGCAAACGAATAATATCTGTACTTAATAATAAGTTTCAAACTCTGATAATATTAAATAGAGATAATAGTTTTGCTAGCCGTCAACGAATATTACACAGTAGTGTGTGGCAGTCTTAATCCCTCTTCCAGTTCTTTTGCTTATTTGAACAAGATTTTACAAGTATCACAAAGTAAATATTTGTTAGCCTCTTTTGTCTAAATTTCTAAAATGAGGAGTTCCCAACAGTTACACTATTTTTATTCGGACTATTGTCCAGCCAGAGTCAACAAGATCCGTTGCTCAGAAATGCAGCATAAGGGGTTTCTTTTATTGGTTATTTGTGAAGCTTTTTATAAACACTGCTTTATGTGGGAACATGAGGTGGTTTGCATGTGTCTCTGGGCTCTTGCTGAATCTGACTAAACTGACCCTCAGGTATATACTGATCTGGGCAATCTACAGGGATTTCATTTTTCGAATGAGAATGATTTAGTGGGTAAAACATTAGTTAGTATATTTGGTGATGTAGAGGTTATGTGTTCAATCCCTTGGTCTAGCAGTGACTAATTTCAATCATTGAAAACGGTTTAGCAATAACTCAATATTAAATAAAAAACTAGACAAGATATCCCTAGTCATGAACAGTGGAACAAGAACAGTCTCCCTGTAGATTAAATAAAGTGTTGCCCAGATGGCTATACACCTGATGAAGGGCAGAGGGCGCAATAACAACAATGATGAGGAATAGTCTGAAAATAAATATTAAAAATAATTTCTTAGCTTATTAAAACTGTACGATTATCGACGAATGATTTTGGCCAACATTTAGGTTTATGTTAATTTGTCTTGCCTAGGAATAGATTTCAGTTTTATTTTAGTTCTAAAGTTGAATTTGATATCCTCTCAAATCCCACGTGGGATCACATTTCTTAATTAACATTTTTGGGGCCTGATTTCCGTTACAATACAATTTCCTTTGCGGTTTATGACTCTTTACAGTCACAGGTTTTATGGCAAGTTTAGAGGGATGCTGTCGTGTCAATACTTAATATCGTATTTGATTATTTGGCGTAAGGTATGCGATCGCTTATGACTTTGGTGTCCAGTTTTAAATAGATATTTACCAATGAAGTTAATCAAGTGTGTGTGAAAATACCAGAAAACGATAATAAGAGTTAATCCATTCTTGCGTGGGAAATTAGCGTTTTGAAACCTATGAATAGTGATGCTAGCTTGAAATCACAAGTCACCCAAGTCGAGAGTTAGATAGTACGAGCGTTCTTCAATATTTTTGATAAATCCTATAAATGCATTAACAATTAAGGTTATTATCATTATCCGAGTTGCTTCGAATCATGCGAATATACAACATTGACAATGTCGCCGAGGGTAAATTAAATAGACATAAAATTAATGCATCAGCTGAATAAGATGTCTAAGTTAAATGTGCATGAAGCAAACGAAGGAAGCAAATGCTAATTGCCATAATATCTGTACTTATTAAGTTTCAAACTCTGATAATATTAAACAGAGATAATAGTTTGCTAGCCGTCAACGAATATTACACAGTAATGTGTGGAAGTTTTAATCCCTCTTCCAGTTCTAAGCTCAGTCTAGCATAGTTGCAGTGTAAACTACAGGCTAGAGTTGAGGAGGCGTTTGTGAAAGGGATCAGCTAACCAGTGTAGGAAGGACATACTCAATAATGATATATGATTACCGCGGCAAATCCACGTCTTAATGTGTGGCAAAGCTGTCACTTATTTGAGAATTTCGGCAAGATAATATTTTAAACAAAATAAACAAGCTATATTGGTTAAATATGATTGGAATTACAGGTACTAATTCAATGCGGATTTGCCAGTTCCAAGCCGCGATATAATGGTTATTTTTATACACCAGCCTACTTTTTAAAAACAGGTTTTTATGGTTTAATACTTTTTTATATTGTTTTCTAATAAATAAACATATGTGAGATGCTATTTATTTTGATGGACTTTTTATATCATGACGGTTTTTTTATATCATAATGGACATTTTATTTCCTGCTAGCAAATCATCCATCGATATTTTGTGGTTCTAAATTATCATCGTGTGTAAATCTTCTGACATTGAATGTTAATCAAGCCAATTACTGAGACCAAAGTATAACCAACACAGCCATAAAATGGTCCGCTCAATGCGCCTTGATTAATAAATAAAGGCCGTAAAAATCCAAAATTATTCATCAAGATTCAAGATGTCTTGAAATCTAATAATTTGATCTGAGGCATAAAGAGATGTTAAATAAAGATGAAGAACTATGGAAAACAATCATGCATAGATATTAAACCTGTTTGTTTGTTGAAGACTCTTTTGTGGTTATTTTGATAAAATGGGTGATTTCACATTCCACTGAAACTTGTAACCAGATTGAGCATTTGCTTCACCGGCCATGGTTGTCTTTAAGTAAAATAGTGAAATACAGAAAACTGAATGTGCAATATTAGATGAGAAGCGAAAACAAAACTCGTACAAATTCATACGGCCGTGATTTATAAATTGTAGGGAAATTCTTATGTGAAACATACGGAGCCAATCAAAGTCAGAATCTTTTTATGGGTGGATCTACGGGTTGGTATATTTTTATCAAGTTTCTCCCTTTAAATGTAAGCCCGTTACAGGAGAAGAATAGGACCTACGAGAAGTTGACACTTTGTTGAAAAAGATCTCTTGGATTCTGTACATGCTTTTTCCTTCCAGGTGAGAGGATATGGGAAGAATGTTTCTTTTTTAATTTGTCATCAGTCATGTTAGAAGAACGAATAGACTAAAAAGGACATTTTTGGACTTGTGGCATGAGTTTGATCGACTAGAGTGAACATGATTTGCCACAAAATGTCGAATGGATCTTTGCTCTTCGGATTCGTGGATTACTCCAGTCAGAAATAAAAGAATAAATCTTAAGGGACATTGATCTTGGAGATTACTAAGTGCAACATCTGAGAGGAGACCAAAGAACGTATCAGATGAATCACTGCAAGGGAAATGATGCCAATACCAATCCGAATAATTGATTAAATAATGTCAATGATTTCAGATAGGATTTAACATAATACCAAACCGAAAAAAGTATCAACCAAAACTTAGTGCTTGAAATAATAAATGATACTAATCAGATAATACGGTAATACCAAAGAAATCCATAAGCAATAATTTTTTTTTTTCTCTTTTCGGTGTCATTTCGTGTTTTGATGACTGTATTTGTCTACAAGGTCAAAGTTCACTCTTTATGGCGGTTTACATTCGATAGCAAATGACAGCAAGTCTCCTCAATGCTCCAGGACCCTCTTCTGCTGTTTTTAATAATAACCTCTTCTGGGGGGTTCTAGTCCTTTCCCTAATTTATAGTAAACTCCAGCCATTTTCTTAAGTTTTTTGTGTCTGTTCCCAGTGTACTTGTAACGACTGTTACGACTGTAAATTTGATATTTTTAACTTCATTTATTTTCAAGTTGAAATATTTATCTATACTTTTACTTTCTCATTTACTCAATGTCTCTCCTGAAACAGCCAACTCCTTTACTTGGTCAATTATCTTCTTTCTGTTGACCAATACCAGATCCGATCTCCTGGCCTAAGTTGGGTAATTTGCTTGAATTTCAAACTTCCAGGGAATAGTATACACAGTATAGCAAGGTCAGTTTTGCATCTTCTGTGAGAAAAAGTGCACTACGATGCAATTGATTCTTTCAGAAATTTGCAAACAATATACTATACTGCTTGACATTCGCCTCAAGAAAGAAATGCTGCCCCGAGTCAAGTAAGTAACTGCTCGAAGACTATCTTTGGCAACAGGACTCTGTACCATGCCTCACCATCAAGAGAACCTAGTCATGACTGTCAGACAATATATGCGGACACGTCATTTCTTACACCTGGCCACATAATTTCCCCAGACTGCGACCCCCTTGATTATCATGTGTGGGGCGCAGTTGAGCGAGAGACTAACGAATTTTTTTAAACTACCAAAGATGACTTGAAGGCAAGGATTATGGCACAATTCCCCAAGGATTATGGCACAATTTACATCTTTGGGGTCTATTGAAATCATAAATCTACATTTAAACTGGAAAACCTCCAAAGTTTTACCAAACTGGCGAGCCACGTGTTGAAATGAAAACTGAAAAATGGAAAAATGTTATCTTAAAATCTGACAGCCATGTTCAAGAAGACCGTACAGTAGAGATGCAGGAGATTCTGAAATCGTCTGGAGGCTGTGATTTAAGCGAATGACGATTGTATTGACTAATTTTGGTAAATATATCTGTTAAAATCAGCGATAGTTTCATTTCTACGTAAATTAGACGAAAATTCACCCATTGCGCTCTGTATAGTAAAATCCCAGACCTTTGAAATATTTTCACCTTCCAACACTGGTGATGATTAGTGTTCATACCATCTTTCCTGCATTGGAAGCTTATAATTCTGGCATATCTTTCAAAGTAGTTATTTCCCGAGCATACCATGCCTATATTTGTTTGCTACACAACTTATTTAGTGACCCTAACAAACGAACCTACTCAAAAACGAGCCGACAGATATACTTTAAATTATATTTATGTTTTACATTGCTTAATAAAACCTGGCATAAAAACTTGATATCCCTTAAACATTAGTATCTACATATTTTTTTAATAATAACCGACATTTTAAGTCGAAACTGTCATGATATATAGCTTATAAATGTATACCGATAAAGCTCTTATAAATAGCAGTTGGCTACAGCAATTTTCTTGTGAAAATGTTATCTTAAAATCTGACAGCCATGTTCATTTCAGTTATTTTGAGGTGATTTATTTCTAGTGACATCTTTATACAACAGCCGAGTTGCAAGATGTGTAAGCATATATCTTCCCCCAACAGATAATTTCAATTTTTCCCATAGATTTTACAAGTTCAGAATTGTAATCAGTAGAAGACAACTTGTGTTTGAAGATAAGGCTTTAAATACAATTAAAATACTTTTTTGAAAAGTTTCGTCAGTAATCTTTTCTCTCGCAGACACAAGTTCTTGATCGATTAACCATGAAAATAAAAGCTTTTTTTTTATTTTCTGTCATTAATTGAAGAAGAAAAGTTTTAAGATTTAATCATAGTGAAAGACTTAGCATTCTTCAAATACACACACACACACACATATATATAAAAGTATATTTATATATTTATTTCTACCGGCCTGATTATTTACCAGAAATGTTGTTACAAAAATGTGCGTCATTTTGTAGCAAAATTTCTCATAAATAATCTGGCGGGCAAAAACTGCTTGATTAAAAACAGAATATCTACTCAAATACGAGTATCGATTAAAAACAATGTTCAAACAAACAAATTAAATAAGTCGGTTGTTGAAGCCATTTCGTTAATCTTCGGGACGCTCCGTAATACACACACACACACACACACACACACACACACACACACACACACACACATATATATATATATATATATATATATATATATATATTTGTTCATGTTTGTATGATCCTAGTATGTATTTATAGGTATGATTGCAACTATACATAATTTCTGATATTTCATTTAGTAATTATTTTTTGTTGTTCTGAGAACAAAATAATGGCTAACTTTTCCTCCTGGTACAATCTGCATACATTGTCGTCGTGGTATGGTTTGGCTATTTTCACTCTACACTAAGTTATATTAGGGTCTTTTCCATTTTTCAGTTTTCATTTCAACGCGTGGCTCGCCAGTTTGGTAAAACTTTGGAGGTTTTCCAGTTTAAATGTAGATTTATGATTTCAATAGACCCCAAAGATGTTTTTCTTTGTCCATCTATGTCATGTATTTTTACTTTATAAATAACCCCTTCTATTTTACAAAGTCCGTCAAGTGGACATTTATTTTTGTCCCTACAGTTACATTCCTTGTTACTGATGTTATTTTGTACGTTATTATTTAAGTTTCAGGCTCTTTTTTTATGTAATTTTCTAAATTCCTAGTACAGCTCTAACTTTGTTTGAATTCTTAGTAAAATTTTGTTTAATTCTGAGTTTGTTCATTTTTTTTTTTTTTTGCAAGGGAAGTGTTTACTGATTTATGTCAAAAACATTTGCCCTATTTTAGATTTTACTTCTAAGTTAAACGGTTGGTTGAGCCAAATAATGTTTTGATTTATATTATTACTAGCAATATAGGCCAGCGTTGCTAGGGTGTAATGAAAGCTTTAAAACTAATCTATGGTCCTGGAGCTCAGACTCAGCCTAAAGAATATTTGAAGTAATAAAATAATTGCGACAATTTACCAATCGCACCTAGTATATATATATATATATATATATATATATATATATACTAGCAGTATAGCCCGGCATTGCTCAGGTGTAATGAAAGCTTTAAAACTAATCCATGGTCCTGGAGCTCAGACTCATTGGACGTTGGCACGAAGGACTAAAAAGCAATAGTTGTTTCCAGTTAAAGCGAAACTGTAGACTGAAAGAAAAATGAATGGATGTAAGTCAAATTTTGATTTCCTCGTATCGATATCAAATAAGTTTTTTTCGTCGTAAACTAAATTTTGAAGGCTAAATAAGTCCTGTGAGTAAACGGTATCATGGCTGAGACGAAGAACTACAATTAGAGTCAAACCCAAAGCAAAAACTAAAATAAAAGTGCTGAAAACTGATTTGATCAGACCCGGTAGAATATCAGGATATCGATTTCCAATATCGGAGTCAAATAAGTCATCCAAGGATAGAACTGCAACCTTGAAACTTCTGAATATCGTTTCTTATGTCTTTGTCTATGAGTGTATCAAATTTGATTAAAATCGGACCACTTCTTCTATAACCGGAATTTTTCGACTATCGATTTTCGATATTTATCGGGGGTACCTCGACACAAAACCTAGCCAAAAACACTCGCAGACGCTTATAGTACAACTGCATAAATTTTCAAGAAAATCGGTTCAACCCTTTCGGAGTCTATAGGTAACGGACACACACACACAAAGTTCCATTTATAAATAAGTGTAGATTTCTCGTTTGTTTATCTGAGATGTTTGTATTCTAAATTGTTCTTATGGCTAAGTTCCTTTAAGGCCTTTTCATAATGGTTTTCTTTTCATCAATGATTACTTCGTTTGATGAATTTTTCGATAGTCTGTGTTCTATTCGTTAATAGATGTGTTTGATTATACTAGTTAGATTTTTAGATTTTGTGTTTACGTACTTTAAAGTTGGGTTTGTTTTCATATAAAGAGAGACATGGCCAGTTTGTAAATTAAATTCTACATCTAAATATTGGACTACTTTCTTATTTGTTTCAACTACTATTTAAAAATTTAGATTTTTGAAAAGGTTTGAAAAGCATTAGTCTTATTCTATAATTTTCCTTTTTGTTGTTTAGTACTATCATTAATCCGTCATCTTTGCATAATCCGTGGTTGTCTATGTGAATTATTTCATTAATTTTACTTAGAATGTGTATTCCTATTAATTCTGAACTGTTGGCTCTGTCAAACGAACCTTGTTGTACATCAAATGTACCTTTTTTATTTTTTAATCCATACTTCACCATTGTGGAATAGTATGGATTTTCGAAAATGGAGTATTATATTTATATGATCGGATGGTATGTCTATATACCGAAATTTAAAGTTTCCATTAAGTCTTTTTCAGATATTGATGGATAAAAGCATTTTATGTCATATTTTATGATCGTACATAGTTTTTAATTTTTTGAAACCAAGAAATACAATCACCAGTGTCTTTCCACTGATTGGTTTGAGTAGCAATCCTCAGTAAGTCACGTATGTTTTTTTAATATTTAATGATTTATTCTACCAACTTCAGTTTTTGTTGGATTTTTGAGCTGATATGGGGGGCTATTGGAAAACTATATTTGTAATCTTTTATCTTTAGAGAAGCTTGATTACTAGTAAAAATGTGTACTCTATTACTTAAGCCTAACTTTTCTCTGATTTTTTTAAGCTTTGTCGTTGACATTTTTAATATAGGAATTTTTTTTATAACATTTGGTGATTTTTTTTTTTCCTTTTTTCGTATTCCTTTGGGCTTAGTTCATAAATGTTGTTAAATTTGTCTTTTTAATAAGGATATTTTTTTTTTTATAAATTCAGTTTTTAATAGTTTTAATGATATTGTTGTTGATTTTTTTAATTTGAGATGGAAGTCATATTTTTTTCAAATTTAATTAATACTTTAATTTCAGGGAAGTAACTCCTGATTTTAAAATTAAAATTATTCACGTCTTCTCTTTCTTCTGCATCTTTTAAAAAGAATGAGACTTTCTATGAAGAAATAAATTTACAGCTGATTCCATCCGTCTTGAATCTTCTGAATTAAACAACCTATCGTTAAACCCATGATCTGAATGTAGTTTACCTTCATACCCAAGACGCTGTGTTTTTTGTGTGTGTTTATGTCTGTGTGTGTGTGTGTGTGTGTGTGTGTGTGTGTGTGTGTGTGTGTGTAACTAGTACAAAATAAAAGAAAAAATTAGCATCAAAACAGTCTTGATAAGAGAACCTTAGTTTTTAGGTGCCATTGATAGATGAACACAGTCTCATATATCAAACTGATTTCTTTTTTTTCCGGGTGCGCCATTCTCTTGTGAACTCATAACAGATCTCATAGTTAAGCTGAATTAATATGCTTCTGAGTGCATGAATTGTGATGCTGAACTTTTTCTTTCATTCCGTTTTTTTCTCTCCATTGAATCAAATATGGCTTGCTCCGTTCTGTTAATTCAGCCATTCATCAAATTCTTGTAACTAACATGAAAAGCGCCACCCCGACCTTTAAATACGTTCGCCATCAAACATAAAACAACAGCTTCACATCATGTTGAACCATTGTTTTTGGTACGGATCAATTAGCTTAAGGTCCTTGACTTCCAAATAATAATCAAGCCCCAAGGCAGAGAGATGAATCGGAGCCCCCCCCCCCAAAAAAAAACAGAAAGTAACAGATTGTTAGTGACCTGATCGGAAAAAAAAGGAGCAGCCGGTTGGAATTTTCTTCGGTTCTGGAAGAACGAATCAATATTATCTGCGGCTTCTAAATAAATTTAAATATGGCAAGAAGTGCTTTTTTTTCTTATTGTTATTTACCAAATTTTTCTTCTGTTCTGAAGAAAGCTGGAACATCATTATGAGGAAACCAACACATGATTAATATTAGCATAGGTTTTTACAAAATAGAGTAAGAGACAATAACGGTTAATATTGGATTTGAATAGGTTGAGATTGTAGTTATTAGAAATCATCCTAAAAGGAGTCGGTTCTACAAAACAAAGAAGTTGCTCGAGTGGAACTTCTATCTCACCAATGGAATATGAAGGAAATGAAGGTGGTTCGCTGCAATGGGGTAGCATGGCGGGTTTTAACAGTGAAGCTTACTGACGGTGGAACTAAGGAATGAAGTTCGTCTGAACACTTTCCACGGAAATAGGGATACAGCAAACAGAGGCTTGCGAATTTTTGTCTGTAGGAAAAGAGGTGTACGGTGAAAAATAATTCATCGATCACAAGGACGTGGAGACGCTTTTTATTGATACTGGGACTGACAAGTGACAATTCCTACGCATATATGCTGACGGTATTTCATTTCTGGGTTGACCTACCAAAATTAATATATACAGATTTGGATCTGACCGGCCGCGTTAAAAACATCAAAGCGGTGAAATATGTATCATCCAAGCTAATAATAGAAAATCCTTTATATATATATATATATATATATATATATATATAAGTCAACACACATGTTAGGCGCAATCGCCTGACGGAATCATGCGCCTAGCATGACAGAGTCTGTCGTCTCTGAGTGTTTTCAATGTTCACTTTAATATATACATTTGCTTTATTTCTGATATTGACTACTTTATCCTATAGATATAGCATACCTTAAAAGTATATATATATATATATATATATATATATACAAGTATTGTTGGAATAATATTCCTTGTCCAAAGAAACACTGTTTTTAAAAAAGTGCTCAATACAAAAGTAGAGCTAATAATATTATTTATTCATAAATTATAACATGGATATGTTACAATATCACTACAAAAGTAGCCATTTTGTTTCAACACTTTTGTGTCTTGTCAAGTGATGTGATAGTTCTTAAATGAATGGTTTAAAAGTCTGAAAACGAGCATGGCCCCTTTAATCAGGGAGGTATTATTGTATATACAATTTGGACCAATCAAAGTAAAGCAACTTCTCATTTGGAAAATATGTGCGCAGGCTTAAGGTTAATTTTGGTGGGTATTGCTATTAAGATTTGATTGAAGTCAGATTATTATTATTAATTAATACTTATATCGACTTTGTTCTTGTTGCTAAAATTATAATTCAGTAATATTATACACACTTATATGTATTTTACACTGACTACGCGCACACAGACACATATACGCACGCCACGGCCGTGGCATATAAATCTTCAGATGAACTAGATAGATAAGACGATGTTCATGAAATTGATACTCTTTAGCCAGGTCAACGAGTCAAAAGGAAACATCGCACCGCACTGAGATGAGATACATATATAGGAAGACTTATGTTGTTGGATATATATATATATATTTAAATCTAGGTGAAGAGGACTCAAGGTTTTACTATTTTGAGTGCTCCGGCATTTATTTTATTTTGAACAGTGCTCAATATAATAAATCTTATAGACCTTAATATAATTATATAGTTATGAATTAATTGTACATTGCGACACGGAAATTTCTATGTTTCGAGATAGATTCCCTTCATCAGGCAATGTTTAATGTTGGTTGTATAAATGATTTACATTTAAATAAAAAAAAAACTTCGGTTTGCTGTTTATGTATGTGAGAAGATATAAAATTTACATCTCTGTTTCTTTTAACTAATCAGAGCGAAGATTGATTTTGAAATTTGGTCCCAAAGAATACATACTAAGTATCTTTTTCACTTTAATCCTCTTTTTTTCCTTACCTTACTTTTCTCCTTTCTTCTTTTTTCTCTCTAACGGTCAAGATGTCAACCAGCTTTTAATCTAATTTTATCATTTTCCTTTTTTCCACTTTTATTGTTTCTCGCTTAGTTTATTGTCTTTGATGTGATGTTCCCATTTAGTACCAAGGCTCTCCTTTTCTCTTTATTATCATTTTGGAACTCCTCTTCTAGCGAACAGGAGAGAGGTGAAGAAAGAAAGGGATTTATTCTTCTTATCAGTACTTTTCTAGTTCTAATTTTCTCAAAATCATTTTTGTTCTTTCTTTTTACTTATTTACTTTCTGCTATCCTTATCCCATCTTTCTAATATCTATTTATTTATTGTAAAACATTTTTGTAAAAAGAAATTTTTTTATAAATAATTTTATGTTCCAATTTACTTTATCTTGATAGTTCGTCAGTAATTATTTTCCTTAGGCACTTATTGGTTATATTGCTATACCATTTAGAATTTTCTTTTATCCATATACTAATGTGAACATTTTGCAATGTTTACATGCGACATTTATCTCATTGAGTTTATTTAATAGATTTTTATTCTTAAGTGATTTAATAATATATAGTTTCCCGTATAAACTTTTAGAATTTTCTACTTTATTGTTGGTGTGTTTTTATACCCTTTAGATACCAATGATATTTCGATAGGGATGTTCTATTTTTGTACTTGTTATTATTAAATGAAGAGGGGTGCTGGTAAAGTCGCTGTTTAAGATTGTTTTTATTACTTCCTATAAAAATACTTATATTATTGGGGTTTTCTTTTGAAGATATTTCGCATTGATAGACGATTTATTCCGTTAGGCACCTGGTTACTAACGGGCAGTCTATAGGGTTTCTACAATTACATTTTTTCTTGTCTAAATTGTTGTTTTTCGTTATTAGATTGTTTTTATTAATTTTTAAAAAAGTTTTTTAAAAATTATTATTGTTATTTTTATGATTTTTTATGGATTATTCATACAGATGTAACTTAATTTAGTAGTGTTTTTATTAAAGATCTTACTTGATTGATTTTTTTCCGGAAAGTGTTTCCTAATTAACGTGAGGAATTTTTCCCCAATTTACTACTAGTCATTTGGTTGAAAGTGGGTGTGTACCAGATAATATTTCTATTCCTATTTTTTCTTGCGGGGTTACTTTTCTCTTTTACATATTTAGTATTTGGGTTTTTATATCCACTATTTTTAAGGCGGTATTATAAAAATTGCTATGCTTATTAAATACTTCTTCATTTGCTGAATTTCAACTAACTTTATTCATGAGGGTACATGTTTGATAACAGTTAGAGGGTGGTTAAATTTCGGGTGGATGTATAAAGGATTGGTATTTGTTTTTTGGTTTTTTTTTTGTTTTTTGTATGGTTGGTGTATATTTTTCTCTAGATCTAAGGTTACATCGAGGAAATCTAATTTTTATATTTGTTTTAATTGTTACTTTAAAATTAAGCAGGTTGACATCTTGACCTTTACAGAGGAAAAAGAAGAAAGGAGAAAAGTAAGGTAAAGAAAAAAGGAGGAATAAAGAGAAAAAGTTACTTAGTATTTATTCTTTGGGACCAAATTCCGAAATTAATCTTCGCTCTGATTAGTTAAAAGAAATAGACATGTAAATTTTATATCTTCTCACATACATAAACAGCAAACCAAAGGTTCCTGTATATGAATGTAAATCATTTGTACAACCAACATTAAACATTGCCTGCCTGATGAAGAGAAACATACAAATTTCCATGTCGAAATGTAGAATTAATTCATAATTATATATATATATATATATATATATATATATATATATATATATATATATATATATATGGATAGAAGTCTGTCCTTTTGTTGCTCTTAATGAGTTTATACATGGAATATTATCATTTACAATAATTATAGGATATATATATATATATATATATATATTAATGAGTTTATACATGGAATATTATCATTTAGAATAATTATAGGATATATATATATATATATATATATATATATATATATATATATCCTATAATTATTCTAAATGATAATCTTCCATGTATAAACTCATTAAGAGCAACAAAAGGACAGACTTCTATCCCTATACTGATGTTTCTTACTAAATAAAATGCAAGTGTTAAACGACTGCAGGGTATGAGGTTTATTTTGATGATTTGAAATGGTTTTATTTGGCTCTAATTTTGTAGGTCTTACCATTAAGAACTTTCCTATTATCAAGACGTGTCCTTTTCCCACATTTATTTCATTCTACCTTTAAATATATCATTCATTTGTATTCATAAAGTGTGTTCGCCTGAGCTGAACGGCCACTGGTAATGAGATCAGCGCAGTGACTAAAATATCAAAACAAATGAGTAAATTATTTACTAATTACCAGAAACCAAGCAGTAATTGATTCCAAAGATAAACGACTTTGACTTCCAAGCAGTACTGGAGAATTCTATCAACTCGCGAAAACAATAATTCAGCTATTAATGAAATAATTAGAAATGTTGCGACAGTCAAGAAATAAGAGAACGTCCCGAAGCAAAGCGCTCTATCTGAAACATTCGAGTGCCTGAAATTCATCTTTTACATGAAACAAAATACATTTTTGGTCAAATACAGAAACTTTTAGCGGGTGCTTTGAACTTCGGTAATTATTGTTCAGATCACGTGCATAAAAATCCTGTATTACAACTGCCAAAAATACAATCGACAATTATCAAAATTCATCTTGAACGATAATTAGAAAAATTATATCTCTATTTCTGCAGCTATACGATCACCATTTGTAATTATAATTTCTTTTTGACAGTCAAAACTATTTTGATAGTTGTTTACACATTTAAAAAAGATTATGAAGCGTATTTGGAAAAATCACGACGAACAAATTATTGTTTATTGCCCAATTTACGAAATTTTATTCTTTTGTGAGCGTTATCTATGGCAAGTCGAATAAGGGAACAATGTTTCCAATTGATTTAAAATAAATAAAATCAAAACAAATGCAAAATGAAATATTGTATTTTGCTGATATGGAATTATAAGAATAATTTCTGTTAGATATTTATTTTATTCCTTTTCAACACTTAATTTACAATAACTGCAAAAGTATCTCTAGTTTCATTTCGACATTGGTGAAACTTCACTGTTTTATTAATAGTTAATAAATCAACGAGGGTGACTGGCAGTACGTTTACAACTGCAAATTGTACGTTTACAATTGCAAATAACATCTAAATTCACAAAGAATCGTTTGCTTTTAGTAATTTCTGCAAGGTATGATTCTTACAATTGCAAATAAATGTTTAGTCTACTTATTGTTGCAAAGTAATTATGAACCAAGTCCTAGAGAGATAATGTCGTGAGTTGCCCTTCCTCTGAGGAATCAACAGAAGATTCGATTCCAAGAAAGTCAAAAAGGTAGAACTAGAGACAGTTTGCACATGAAGTCAAAAAGTAGTCATCTTTACTGTAAACAGATGGCCCCTTTTTGAGGATTACCCTTATATATATATTTAGACACTTTAAATGATATAAAGAGTGAGACCTTGATAAAATGGAGAACCGATCACAACATATGATAAATTGCGCAACATGTTATAAATAGTAAGAATTGTGTTTGTGGATTGGGTGTGGACCGGTTCTCTATTTATATCATTTAAAGTTTCTAGAGTCTTTACGTATAAAATCCCGCAAGCCTTTTCCTCTATAAACAGAGGGATTACTTTCTGGGTTTATATGTTATTGAACTCTAGCTTTTCTTGCATTTTTCTCGCCCTCATTAATCACATGTATTTTTTACAGAAAAAAAAACCTCATAATGCTGGAACGAAACCCGTTGTTTTTTAGTTTTTAGTAAAATTGCCATATAAACTACGCTTATGCCTGGCTATTATAAAATTTTGTAATAGCAGAAAAAATTCTGCCCAATCAGTTACGTTCCTTTCGAGGCATGTTCATGCAAGCGTGTGTCACGCATGGCACTTAACCGAGTTGACTGATACATATTCTGAAAAATGTGACATTTAACGCTTCTTTTTACAAAGTCTGTGTATAGATAAGTGCATTTAAATGTTTTCACGTTGAAAGTGAAAACGGAGAAAAAATTTCATCTAGAATGCTCTTTTATTTCAGAAAAAGCAAATACGTTATACAAACATAAAAGATAGATGCAGTTTATGAAGATAGTATTATAGATGATTGCGCTGCTTGTAACTAGTTCAGCAAGTTCAAATGGGATCATTTTGATCTGAAACCGCTACATCGAATCCATAGCTAAATCCACTGCTAAGAAGGTTGGGTCACTGTGTCGGTCCAGGATGTTCTTTCCGCCTGAATCATCCTGTACATATACAAGTCTACCATTCGACCCTGCATGGAGTACTGCTGCCATTTATGGTCCGGCACCCCTGCCGCTCACCTCAGTGTTCTCGATAGGCTCCAAAGGAGAGTTAGTAACGTGATAGGTGCTGACTTGGCGGCTCGACTACAGCCACTTCCCCACCGACGAAATATGGCCTCCCTTTGTCTGTTCTATAAGTGCTTTCATGGCTTCTGCTCAGACGAACTTAAGTCACTGGTGCCTCCTCAACAGGTGTTTACTCGTGCAACCAGAATGGCAACTGGGTCCCACCCATTCAAGGTTAGGTTAGCCAAATGCGGACGACAATTCTACTCCTGCAGCTTCTCTCGCACTTCACGCCTGTGGAAGTCACTCCCATATTCTTGCTTTCCTGACGGCTACAACCTCCAGAAATTTAAATGCAATGTCAAAACTCATCTACTAACCACTTGACTCTAGCCCTTCCCCCACCTCGTATATTCTTCCCTTTCTCCCCCCTCTGCAACTGTCATTGCACCTGCATTTTCATCTTTCTATTGCTTCTTTCTAATTGGTTTGTAATACTCTTCTCTCTCCTCTAATTACTTTTCTTTCAGTTATGTAGCCCCCCGCACATCAGTGGCATTTACCCGGGGTGAAACGATTTTAAAAAAAATAGAAAGCATTGCGGTAGGCCTGTAGTCGTTCCTGTTGACCAAATTCAAACGCCAATAAAAATAATCCAAACGACTGTTAACATCAGCTACAGCTTAGTGGTAAAAAAACATTTATTTTCTTGAAGCCTGTTAAAAAAAATCTTATATCAGTCAATCATCCAGAAAAATACCAAGTTCTGTGAGAACGGAATGATGAAATTACCTGAACGGTGAATGGTAGCGAAACAAAATGGTGCATATGTGGTTGAATTAGTTGACTTATTAAAACGCCACGAACATTCGTTTCGAACAGAATATTATTCTTATTTCTCTCTTCCTATCTACATTTTTTACTCATTCAGAATTACCACCGAAGAATTAATATCAAGAAAAATTATTGCCAAAAATCTACAAAAACGAAGTGATTATCAACCAGCCACTGGAAAATTATTGTCATCAGTTCGTTTTTTTCTAGAACATCAATAGATTTGGTTTGCAAGAGAGTAAAAAGGCAGACACACACACACATATACATATATATATATATGTATGTGTGTGTGTGTGTATGTGTGTGTGTGTGTGTGCCTGTAATATATGTAAAAATATATACAGCATAATGATGATCCACGTATACTGTCTTAATATGTATAAGAAAAACTACTAAAAAGTTGTAAGTTTAAAAATGTATTTTTGACAGTATTTATTTATTTCTATTATATATATATATATATATATATATATGTAAATAACATAAATAAATAAATACTGTAAAAAAGTACATTTTTAAACTTACAATTTTTAGTAGGTTTTCATATATATATATATATATATATATATATATATATTTTTTTTAATTCAGATACTTCAATTCAAGGGAAAAAAGCAGGAAGGTAAATTCAAAAAACCCGATCCTAATTAATATTAAAAATTTATTTTAATATTAAAAAATGATACAGGAAGAGAGCTCCATGTAATAAAATATTACAGAGCAAATATATATTAAAAAAGGATTAATTCAAAGATGTTGAATGGCCATTTCGATATTTTTCTGTTGCTGAGGTGATGTGTCGTCCCCCGTGGGGATCTTCATATCGAAATGGCCATTCAACATCTTTGAATTAATCCTTTTTTAATATATATATATATATATATATATATATATATATATATATATTTGTATACATGTATATATGTATGTGCGTGTGTGTGTGTGTGTGTGTGTGTGTGTGTGTGTGTGTGTGTGTTTATTAAATTCCTCAGAGTACAATTGCTTATGCAACATTTTATATTTTTTTGAATCAGATGTATATCGGGATTGAAGTTATAAATAAATTGTGCAATGTTCATATTTCTTTCTCTTATAATCGAGTACTTTCGATCATCACAGTCATTGCTGTACTGATAACATTGGGTGTTATCAATATAGTAAGAATCATTTAAGTAAATTCTCGTCTTTTAGATATCTTGAATTGAAACTGAAACTTATTCACCACATTTGTATCTTCAGTCTGGTTTGGTAACTAAACCAGCCTAAAGATACGACGGGTGAAACTGTGTTTGCTTGTTAAGGTTCCAAAACTTTTGCGATCATATTGAAATTCTTAAAACATAATCAGAATTCTTAGAACAAAAGTAGTTCTATATTAAAGTGCTGTCTATATCTTCTGTAGACATTAAATCTGTGGACGAAGTTTGCTTTTCTGATTTAATTATGAATTTCTAAACGTCTATAAGGGTTGGGTCCTTGAGCTGGAGGAAAAACCTTGAAAGTTGCTGTTTCACAGTAGATATACTTTCCTAATTATAAGGCTGACTCAATTTTTTTTTTTTATTCTCAAAATCTAGTAAATTAAGTCTATGCAAGCTAGAGAAATGTTAAACATTTTGAATGCAATAAACTTTCAGTCTATATAACCCAGAGACAATCTATGTGCACTGGGTTGTCACCCGTGAAGTTCTGAAAGACGCACCGCATCGCCATCTTTAATCAATTTAAAAAGAAATTTAAGCTGGATAGAAATAATTCAAAATCAACCTCCATAAACGGCAGATTATCCTAAGGATATACGCTTGTGTTGTACCAAATGTAAAATTGTTTTCAATCGCAGAACCCCTGGGAAATTTACTAGTTCGTTGCTTTTTCATTCGATTTTATAATTTCCGACAAATTCAAAAGGATGGGATTATTTCAGATTTTATTCTCTCGACAAAAGTTCTTTATGAACATGGATTCAAACGTGTCATATACAACAAAGGGACGTGTACAAATTAATCAATATATTCTTTAAGTAATTTCAGTTTGTAGTCAAAACTCTTCCAGAAATTGACATGAAGAAGATCGGATTATATTATATCTTTTCTGTTTTTTTAATCTCGAACACTATCTTGTTCATGCAATTATGTGCATGTATTGATGTATGTAGATAGATAGATAGATAGATAGATAGATAGATAGATAGATAGATAGATAGATATGAACAGACCAGTACACACACGCACACACACACACATAGATAGATAGATAGATAGATAGATAGATATATAGATAGATAGATAGATAGATAGATAGATAGATAGATTAAATTATACTTTAGAACATGTACGAAACAAAATGTACACTTTTGTAGTAGATTGTAGTTCGTGCATATTCTAAAGTATAATACAAAATAAATATTAATTGGTCTGTTTTTATATTGAGCACTGTTTTTTTAAATTAATGTTTAAACGTTGCAAATTTTTTCTTCGTTTCTTATTCATGTGTATATATATATATATATATATATATATATATCGTTTGGAAGGTAACTGAAAAGTGATTAATTGGTTGACACAGGCCTTGTTATTGAAAGATTTTCAGTTGAGATACCACGAAACCCTAAGTCATCATGACTGATGGTTTGAATGGGTTAAACTTATTCAACCACTGATCAGATTATGTGTTCTCTTTTACGTAATGTTCACTCAACATAATTGCAATATAAACTACACTTGATTTCTGCGGGGTGGTGAAGAAATGTACCTAAACAAATGTCTGCAATAGCGATATATATTTGGCTATGAATGAATGTATTGATATATAAGATTATTTTTAAACATCAACAGCATGAAGTCAGGATGCATCGTTGTTACCAAAAGAAACAGTTCAGCATTCAAATGACAAGTTAGAGACACCAAAATCAAACACGTGCAACAATTTAGATATCTGGGAAGTGTTTTAACATAGAACGGAAAGTGTAACACTAAAATCTTTAAGTGTGTTGAGATAACGAAAAAGGCCTTCCAAACGCTAAGCTAAGTATTAATAGAAGAATTTTATTAGAAAAAAAGAAAGAAGTACTGAACTGTTACGTAATATCAGTTCTCCTAAATGGCAGTAAATATAAAAAGTATCTAAAAAATAAAGAAGAGACTTGAAGCAACAGAAAAGACAAAAGAGTACTGAACTATTGCGCAATTTCAATCTTCTTATATAGTAATGATTACTGGACAGTCTCCTCACAGATAAAGAAAAGATTTGAAGCAACAGAAACAAAGAAATATCAGTTTTCTATTATGGCAGTAAATGCTGCACGATCTCCTTCTTCTATCTGTCAGTGGGTACTGGACAATTTCCTCACAGATGAAGAAGGAACTTCAGGTAACAGAAAAGTGGTTCTACAGAAGGATGTTGTGAATACTATGGACCGAAAATATCCGCAATGAAAAAGGTTTTAGTAAAGACAGAAACGAAAAAGATACTTAAATTTAATATCTGAAAAAAAAAAACATAGTTGTAATGTCGAAATACATTATGAGGAAAAGCGCTTGGAGAATTTGATGGCCACTAGACAGACTGAAGGAAAGAGAGACAGTGGAAATCAGCGCATGAACTGGCAGATTTAAGTAAATGGTTAGCAGTTTAACGGCGATAACAGAAAAAAAGAACATTTTTCTTATATTTTATTAAGCAAGGCGATAGTTTTACAAGAAAATTGACTTATCAACTGATGTTGTAAAAAGATATTGTTTAAGTGTAATGCATCTTATAATACCGACCCGTATTAACTTCTATTCATAATAAATTGTTTTATGGGTACCAGGTCTTATGCAAATTGTGACTATCATGGGTATATGACGGTCAACTACACCCGCAGCAAGAAGGTTTTGAGGATCATAGAATCACCTTTTCATTACTATTGTTCCCAGGTCCATCCGGATTTAGATTGGTAGCACCCGTTAGGCTTCCAGCTATAGGCAAATAGTTAACACCGGAATGGGAGTTAAAATACTATGAAAGTATAAAAATACATTGGTATAGTAAAAAATACCGTAAACATCTTCGTAGTAAAAAATTACCAACAATAAATCTTTGTAAAAAAAATTACCCACAATGCATTTTTGTAAAACAAATTATCAACAATATATTTTTGTAAAAAAAATTATCAACAATACATTTTTGGAAAAAAATTACCAACAATAAATTTTTGTGAGAAAAAATTTACAAATATTATCAGCAATACATTTTTGTATATGAAATTACTAATGCTCCTTAGAAAATTAAATATTGTCATTAAATGACCCATAAGCCGCTATAGAAACAAACAAATGTAGCACAAATTTTCATTTACAAAAAACTCTAAGATATATAAACTAGAAAAAATATTTTGGGTTAAAAATCGTCCAATGTACATAAGTAATATTATTATTTTATTATTTCATTTTACATTTACCGCCATTGTTTTTTCTAACTTTATTTCAACCTTAATTGCAGTTGTTTTTATTGCTTTCTAGAGATTATCGTTTGCTTAAATATTGTTTTCCATTCTTAGATACATTTCTTTTTTATGAAGATTTACACGTGTTCAATTTAGCTGTAGACACTGTAGACCAATTTTATTAAATTGGTGTTTTAAGGTTTTTTTGGCAAGATAGGTAATAATCAGTTTTGCGTAATGGAGAAGCGCATTCGTTTGCTTGAATGCACTCTTTACGTCAAAACAGTTTTTGGTGTGTTTTGACATAAACTATCCAAAAGTGGTTTCTTTTTTTTCGCAAATATAGAAAAAATGTTCTGCGTTTATCTTGGCACAATCTTCAACTTTGAATGGACAAATAAGGTGGGTGCCGCTAATATAAGCTAATATAAGCACAAAGCATTTTGCCACTCTTCCCTGTTGTCTTTGAAGTCTTCATAATTTCGCATGAAGAACCAAACGTCGAAAAATGTTGGATAAGCTCCATCTAATATAGCTCTCAAAAATTACTAATGAGAAAAACCAGAGCTTACTAACTTCTTTTTCCAACATTCCTATTTCACTTTTGTGCTATTTACGTAAAGATGGTTGTTTGGTTGTTGTCATATCTTTATGGGGCATCGTAATATTCTAAATCTTTATTGCTGTTTGCATTTGTTACACAATTTAATGCACACATTTATGCTGGTTACTCCACCTTCTTATTTATTACCTTTTAAACCTTTCTCAAATTGTTCTGTAAGTTTTATAAAGTGAGTGGCCATGGTTAGATGTAAATACGTACCTGAACTGCCCATCAAACAGAACTGACAAAGTTCACAATAGACAATTACAAGAAAAACAAAGGAACTGGACCAACAATAACATAAAGCATGCAAACAATATATGCAAAGCAAATTAACAGTAAAAAACAAAGCAACAGTAATATGGCAAAAAAGTTCACAAAGTAAGAATTGAGTTTACACAGAAGAGCAAACGAACGTACCGTTCTGACTTCAAGGCAAAACAGACGAGGACTGAGTCTTACGAAACCAAGAATTGGCCTCTTTTATTGTCTAAGAAGAAATCCCAACCTGTCTTTGTATGCTGCTGCCTATATATATATATATATATATATATATATATATATATATATGTCCTAATTGAAGCACACTCCATTGATTTGTACAATTCATCTTTCATTTTTTGTAAAATGTTTAATGGAATAAAGCAGAAATTGAGTATCATATTATTTTGAATGGATATTAAAAAGGTTTTGACAAATTTATTATTTGAAAAAAGAAAACTTCAAGGTTCATTAAACAGATGTCTAATATTGATGAAGTAAAATTACAAAATTAAATATGAATGATACGCTGAAAATAACGAATTTTCAAGGAAACATCATTGATTAATGCACGATGGCAATGTCTAAATTTGGCAAAGTGTGGCAATTCAGACTTTGTCAATTATTCAGTAGATGTGAATCGAGAATGTGAGAAATTGAAGCTAAATTGTGATATATTATCTGACCATGTGTGTAACTTCGCCCAGACGTGTATTTACATTGATCAAATATTGTTTGATAAAAACTACAAAGCTGGGAAAATTTAATAAAAATAGGTATTGTCTTGAAAGAATGCAGACAAGGTGACAGTCGAAATTGTGTTTTATTTTGATAAACAGCGTATTCAAGCTCAGAGAATGTAAACCATTTGAAAACGATAAACCGTATGCGTGTCAAAAGATGCCGTGGTCAAACTAGGTTTGGCTATATAAGAACGGCTTTTCAGAGCCGGAAGATATAAACTGCCACCGAGAAGAAAAAGAAGAAAAATGTAATTGTATATTTGTATACACACCGTTAATCGTATCCGTATTTTGTCGGCCAAGATGATCGTCATTTTGGTTCCTAGTTTATTCTTCGTCAAACTGGTATATAACAAAATAAATTAACTCTATATTTACATAAATGCCTTATATTCGTACAGCGTTTAAATTCTAATAAAGACGCGGTAATAAGTTTAAGGGTACTTGCCAAATATGAAATTGATCCAAAATTAATTCTCCAAAAAATAGCGAAAGAAATTCAACGTATTGAGAGCCTAAAACTAGATACCGTAAGGATAGAGGAGAGACACTTCCTAAGTGCATAACGTCAGGCTAAGGGAAAAAACTATAGCTGTGCCTCACCACCTAACAGAACATTGAAAAAGACGCTAAATTGCCTCCAATACCTAATATTTGCCACCATTGTGAAGGTGAGCATTTCAAGAGTGCTTGTTTTCTTAAGAACAGAAAATACTACGAATGTTGGAGGTTCAGACACAAAAGTATTTATTGCAGATACAAAAAAATGGAGGAAAGATAACATGCCTTCAAACATGATAAATACATGGAGTAAGGACAAAATGCATAAAAATTAACAAGATTTCGAACGAAACATCTCAAAAGAGAAAATTTGTTTTTGTGTGCAAAAATAGAATTACAACTTGCTACAGTATCTGATATCACTGCTATAGAGGAACAGACATGTAGAAAAATGGTTAAACCCAGTTTATTGACTTCTAATAAAGTTACTCATCGAGTTTCATTAAAGAAATGAAACTTTTTGGGTGAATTCACTTGTAACATTTCTTTTGTTTGAAAAATTAAAAAAAGCGCTAGTTTTTGTATTAAAGAATACCTCTAATTTGGAACAGGTTGGATTGCATTATTTACATTATTTGAACTATTGTCTTCATTTTTGTTGCCATTTGTACGACGTTTCGACCGTTGTACGCTCCGGCCTTCTTCAGGTGCTAGGAATTTTGTACAGAACCCTTTATTACAATCACTTGGGTATATCATCTCCATCCTATTTTTAATAAAGGGTTCTGTTCAAAATTCTTAGCACCCGAAAAAGGCCGGAGCGTACAACGGCTGAAAATGTCAACAAATGTCAACAAAGATGAGGATAATAGTCCGAATAATTGAAATACTGTAAATACTACCTCATCTCAGAAATATAGACAAATACGGATTGGATTGCCTTATTTGCTCATTGTAACCTTCCAATTAACTCTTTTCGAAACAAGTTCTAGGAATGTGCAGAAATACAAAAGCTAAATTTGAAGTAAAAAAGAACGTAACACCGACATTTAAGCCAAAACAGTAAGAAATCCGGCGTGGCGGTCAAACATAACCTCGCTACTGATCTGGAAAGGGATCTACATTCTGTGGTGGATTGGGGTAAGAAGTGGCTTGTTATTTTCAATTCGTCTAAGACCAAGCTGCTGTTTGTCAATCATCACAGGCAACCTCTCATGCCTTCCATAAGCATGAACCAAGCGAGTCTCCCTGAGAGCAATACACTGTAGCTCCTCGGCCTTACCTTCTTTTCTGATCTCAAGTGGAACCACTACATTGAGTCAATAGCTAAATCCACTGCTAGGAAGGTTGTGTCACTGTATCGTGCAAGGATATTTTTCCCGCCTGAATCCATCCTGCATATATACAAATCAACCATTCGTCCGTGCATGGAGTACTGCTGCCATATCTGATCGGGCGCCCCTGCTGTTAATCTCAATGTTCTTGACAGACTCCAAAGGAGAATCAGTAATGTGATAGGTACAGACTTGGCGGCTCGACTCCAGCCACTTCACCACCGACAGGATGTGACTTCCCTTTGCCTGTTCTATAAATACTTTCCTCGCTTCTACTCCAACGAACTTAAGTCACTGGTGCCTCTGCAACAGGTGTTTACTCGTGCAACCAGACTGGCAACTGGGTCTCATCCATTCACAGTTAGATCAGCCAAATGCAAACGACAATTCTACTCCTGTAGCTTCTTTTCTCGCACTTCCTGCCTGTGGAACTCTCTTCCATATTCTTGCTTTCCTGGTGGCTACAACCTCCAGGAATTTAAATGCAAGGTCAATACTCATCTCTCAAACACTTGACTCTAGTTCTTTCTTCACCACCCTGTATATCCTTTCCTTTCTCTTCACCTCAGCAACTGTCATCACACCTGTATTCCCTTCCTTCTCTTGCTCCTTTCTAACTAGTTCGTCTTTCTCTTCACTCTCTTCAATCTAATCTTTTTTCTATTATTTAGCTCCCTAATCTTTTTACTCTTATGTAGCCCCCTGCACATCAGTGGCGTTACCGCATTGCTCGTGGTGATACGACTCTAAAAAAGTACATTTTGCAACGTTGGAACCAATTATTAAGAATTGGAAAGACTAGAAAATTTAGTTGTGATCTCAAAAATAGACTATTCTGAATGGACGTTATTAACAGTCTCCATTAAAAAAAATATGCGTATGAGCTGATTTTTCTACCAAACTAAATGAAAGTTTAAAACAACTGAGTCACGAAGAAATGTTTGCCAAGTTAAATTGTGGAATTTTTTTTCTAATTCGGATCTGTCAGATGCTTACCTACAGGTAGTATTAGACGAAGAAAGCTCAAAACTATTAACAGTTAACACTCATAGAGAACTATCTGAATTTAACCGGCTTCCTTTCGGTATGAAGGTAGCAAAAAGCATATCTTAAATGCAAGTATCGATAATAAATAATGTTCAAACATATCATTATATATATATATGGGTATAGAATGATTAGAAGGTTTAGAGTCAGAGAAGAATAAGTGTCTGACAAAGTATTGTTCGAACGCGTAATTATAGTTGTATTTGTGCTTTACAAATTGACCTTACTAAAGTAGAAGTTATAAAACTGACATAGAGTTTTGTTGGACCTCATGAGTTTACAAAGGGAACAGATGACGTGAATTTGTCAATCGTAGCAAGGTTACAAAATAACTCAGTATTAGATCAACGACTGTACTTCGCTAAACATCAGTTTGAACACATATGTCGGACAATAAAACAATCGTTTGGTTATCTATTATCAATTCGACTCAATTTCCAATGCCATGTTTACCAATTTCACATTATTTTGTTTTACGTTTGAAGTTATATGTTTTTTATGATCCACCCTATTCAGTCAATCTCTCATTTACTATATTATTCCACATATCTTTCTTTGGTTGTTTTGTTTTTATGGCAAATCAACCTCGACGGATCCTTTATTGCCAACTAAACTTTATTTATTTATTGCTGGTAATACCTTTTTCTTTCAACAATTTATTGTTTTTTTATACGTTTTTTACATTTTTCTTTTCGAATATCAAGATTCATTGAGATTTGTTTTAAGGGCAGGGTTCCCAAGACCTACCCTTGTTAATTAACCCATAACTGGAAGGAAAGGGGTGGATTAATACCTTTCCCAAGGGTACCAGTGCTTAAGTGAATGCAGGCTATTCAACTGGAATTCGAACTCGGCTCACCGATTTCTCTTTCCGAGCCGATATCCACTGCACCACAACGCACATCAGTCACTATATGCTTACAGCACCTGATATTCCCAAGCGGTCACCCATCTAAGTACTGACCAGGCTCAACGTTGTTTAACTTTGAGTGATCGAGCGGGAACCGGTGTATTCAACGTGATACGCCGTAAGTCTCCACATATCTATGTGTAATATTATTAACAGCCTTCGATTTGAAGCACACATTCTGATTCAGTACATAATGTGTGGGTGTGAAAAGTGTGCTGAGAATAGTTTCTCTCATTAAACCAGGCATATATAAAAATGTTTGAATGCCTATAATTTCCCCTTGATGAAGAAAATACTTGATTCGCAGCTGAGATTTGTTCTAACAGGAGATGGAAAGTGCGACACGGAGTTCCGAAGGCGAATTGGCATGGCAAAGGACGCGTTCCAGAAGATGAGCAAAATACTAACACAAAGGAAAATCTCAATAGAAACGAAGAAAAGAGTGCTAGACTGCTACGTGATGTCAGTTCTTCAATACGGCTGTGAATGCTGGACAATATCATCAAAAATGAGGACAAAACTGGAAGCGGCCGAAATGTGATTCTGCAGAAGGATGCTACGGATATCGTGGACTGAGCATACAAGCAACGACGAAGTGCTAGAAAGAATGGCAACAAAAAGGAAATTGATGCTGAGCATCAGAAAGAGACAACTGAAGTTCCTGGTACATGCAATGAGGAAGGAGAGCCTGGAGAACCTGATACTGACTGGACAGATAGAAGGAAGGAGAGACAGAGGAAGGCAGCGGATAACATATTTGCAGGGTCTGATCAGGTGGATGACGGAACGGGGGTTGCCAGGAGCAACAGGAGCAAACATACTAAGAGCCACAAGGGATAGGGAGACGTGGAGATCCATGATCGCCTACGTCCTGAAGGGACAGGGCACATAGAAGAAGAAGAATCCTGACGCCTTGCTGTTTGAGACAAGTGATGTGATTGGTCGATTAAGGACACATGCAATGCAAGGATAAGATTGTGACACCATGGTGGGTTCTACATAGATATATGCTTTTATCGTAAATGTGATGAAATTGATTTCTCGTTTTTTTCTGTGAAGCCACGATTTTCAAAGAAATACAGGTACAACAAAACTATACAATGGGGAAAATTCTCCTCAAAAGTTTTGAAGTTGAATAAGAATTAAAAATATATACTTCAGATATTTCTGTGAAACAGAGGCGAGCACCAAAAAACATTAGTACTGTAGTGAGTTCAATTTGTGGCGGCATAGTAGATATCGGCTCGGATTTGGAGAATCGGGAAGCCGAGTTCGAATTCCAGTCAAGTTTATCGCATTCACTTAAGTGCTAATACCCTTGATAAAAGTATGAATTCATCTTCTTTCCCTTCAGATATAGGTAAATAGCAGGACAGACTGGGTTCTATAGGCTTGAGGGGCAACCAGATGAGGAGAAGGAAACCAGCTTGGAGATGGTTAATAGTGGGACTGGATTCTATACATATGATTAGCAACCAGTCTACCATAGAAAGAACTGGCAATCTACTGCAGGAGAATCTTCAAGCGCTCTCTTCCAGTATGCCTTGAGCCAGCATGGAGTGTAGGCTTGTAAAACCAACATGAGAACAAGGTGGAGTAAGTGAGTGATGAATGTATGAGTTTAATTATGAAACCTACTGCTGCCTAATGGCGAATTCAGTTTGTTTTTTTTTGTGGGGAGGAGAATTTTTGTAAAGCTACTGACACCCCCTACGGCGCTTTCAATAATGGAATGGTCCCTGGTCTTAAATGGACTATTCAAGTAAAGAATAGTAGCATTCAAGGCGTAATATTCGAGTGTCATTCAAGTAATATTCGAACTGGATATTTTGGACCACTGCGATCAAAACACCTCCTCTTTGTGTTGTAATTTCAGTATTGTCTGTTTTTGTAACTATTTTCTGTGAATATCCGTTTAGAACCGGATATTGTCCTGAATAGTACCGCAGCAATGTTTTTCTGGGTATCGTATCTACTTTGGCGATACAACAGGAACATAGAGCAAGAGTTAGAAAGTTGATTTCATGGATCCTATCTTCTCTAATGAATTTAATAGACGCGGATGCTGCAAATACCACCGGAGTAACGAGGAAGTTTTAATGACATTTCTACCTAGAATAAGAAAGACATAGTAGCTGTGAATTCAATCCCTGGTTTGGGAAGTGTTACTTGCGCCCAGTGGAAACGGAAGAACACTAACTGAACTGTTTTAAGTAAAAATAAGAAGTAGACGGTGACACAGGGATTGTGAATGTAATGCCTGAGTCAGGCAATTTGTACTTGCACTCAATAGAAACGGCAAAAAATAACCGAACAGTACTAAATAGAAATAAGAAGTAGACGATATCCTTAGACATGCACAGTGAAATGAAAGCAGCCTACCCCATAAAATAAACAAAGAAATTTCCTGTATGTTGCCCAGATAGATATACATCTGAGGAAGGGCGAAACGTTGTAATAAAAACAACAAATATGAGGGTGATAGTCTCGATATAAATAGTGCAAATAAGGTTTTATTGGCATAGCAAACTAAATACAAAATAGATAAAAACACTGAATAAATGTGTACGTGTGCCTGCGTAAAGTCTAGTTAAAAAGTTGAGAGAAGTCCGTGTTGGTTTGGTAGGGGTTAGCTTAATCCATTTGTGGTTGCATAAGCTTACAGCAATTTATGCTGAATACTTTTCGCGCTATATTCAACGCAACATGAAGTTGCTGGTGTCCAAATAAGACAGAAAATACATTATTTCTCTAAGGTATCCTGTGGTGAAAAGTGGAAAAAATAATTTTTCCCTTTTTCTTTGATTATGCTTTATAGTAGCAATCTGGTGACATTAGTCACGTGTTGTTTTGTTTGTATTAAACTTCTCCTCCCACTATATCCCGACAAATGGAAACGGAAATACTTATTATAGTGGGCTATCCTATGTTGCCTCCCCCTCCGCCTGGCCTTGACTGAACCTTCATTCCGTAGTAATACGACATGAAACAAGTCGAATAGGGCCTTCCGTCTGATGAAGTCGGTGATTGTTGGCAACAACAATTATTGACTGAAATAAATTTATTACGGAAATATGACCGGTGTTTAAAGTTTTTCTTAAAAGAAAACAGAGAATATATATATATATATATATATATATATATATATATTGTAAGGAAGTGAAAGGACAGATAGGTTAAAACCCACTGTTCATGCATTTACCTTCATAAAGAGTGCTCGATACAAAGAAGTGCTTAATATTGTAATTTTGCTATTACGATGGTTTATAAAAGCATTATCTCACTACACAAAATTTGTCATGTTTCAGAACAATACTGTTCTTCTTCAAGTGCTATTTTAAATGTTGAAAATGCTTTATTTTAGAAAATATCAGATGAATTCATGGTTATTAAGAAAATTAAGGAGGGGTGGTTGGAGGAAGTTAAACAATATGATTGTAGGTGTCCCAAAAGGCTCAATCACAAGTAAGGATTAAGTTGAACTATGGAGTTGAAAATTATACTTTAACCATTTCATCCCAATCAAGGCGGGAAAACCACGAGTACGCACGGAGTTACAGGGAGTGAAAGTGAGAGAAAATACTGAGTATAGTGAGGATTGAAGAAAAAACAAAATATGAACCAAATTCAAGATGGTAATTGACGTCGCATTTAACTTTTGATGATTGTAGTTATCAGAGAAATAAATTAACGAAAAAGGGTTCCATGTAGCTGAGGAACTAGGAAAAAGTAGCTTATCAAAGTAATAGCCAAAAAAATATTTCGATTCGACGTCCTTAGTCAGACAAGTGGGGGTAAATCAACAGAAGAAAATGAGCGAAAATTAAAACGATTCTAACATAAATAATCAAACCTGAACATTGATAGACGACAGCAAAAGATTAGTAATTCGAATATTAAATTCTATTCTTAGTTTTATTTGTCAACAACTAGCGGTATAGCCCGGTGTAATGAAAGCTTTAAAACTAATCCATGGTCCTGTAGCTCAGACTCTTTGGACGTTGGTACGAAAGACTAAAAGGCAATAGTTGTTTCCAGTTAAAGCAAAACCGTAGACTGAAAGAAACATGAATGGATGTAAGTCAAATTTTGATTTCCTGGTATCGATATCAAATAAGTTTCTTTCGTCGTAAACTAAATTTTGAAGGTTAAATAAGTCCTCTGAGTAAATGGTATCATGGCTGAGACTAAGAATTACAATTATACTTAGAGCTAAACCCAAAGCAAAAACTAAAATAAAAGGGCTGAAAAAATATAGACATACAGGCAGATAAACAGACACACACACAAACATCTTGCCTTTGATATATATATATATATATATATATATATATATATATATATATATATATATATTATCGATTTTCTGCACTATTGTAAGAACTGTAACCTTGAAACTTCTGAATATCGTTCATTATGTCTTTGTCTATGAGTGTATCAAATTTGATTAAAATCGAGCCACTCCTTCTATAACCCGATATTTTGATTATCGATTTTCGATATTTATGGGGTACCTCGACACAAAACTTACCTAAGAACACTCGCAGACGCTTATAGTACAACTGTGTAAATTTTCAAGAAAATCGGTTCAGCCGTTTCGAAGTCTATAGGTAACGGACACACACACACACACACACATGTAGACACAGGGTTCTAGTTATAAATAAATTTAGATAACTTTCTTGATTTACTTAGCGTTTTGCGGTTGTTTGCTTAAAAATCCTAACAAATAAAAGATCATTTGATTTCATGAACAAATTGTTTCGACTTCAAAACTGGTTATACAATATTCAAAATTTATGCTGTCCATTGTTTAATATATTATTCCAAAATAATTACTTGCTTTTTAAAGGAAGTGAAAAATTGAATCGTGATCTCATGATGAAATATTAATATTTATTTCTGTTAAAACGTTTTTTAAATGTTTATCTCTAGGTTCAGTCGAGGATAAGAATTCATCTCCTTGAACTATGCAGAAAGAAAACATGACGAGCTGTCATGGAAAATTGTTTCAATATCATGGCGAGGGACTCTGGCAGCATTTTAAAGAAATCCGTTGGAAATAATGACACACTTCATTAACATCGCAATATGAAATCTAAGCGACTGCAAGAGATAAAATAATTTTTACATATCAACCTTGGATGAACATGAGTGGTATAGAGACAAAATATCAAAGGAAAATATATATAGTACTATAATGATAATATATATGTATATATATATATATATATATATATATATAGAACTATACTGATAATATATATATATATATACATAAATATATATATATATATATATATATATATATATCAATTGATTTATACACTTTGTTAACACACACAGCAAACATTACTTGAATTAATAAATTAATTAAATTGACTGCTCTACTATCATTATAGTACTATATATATATATATATATATATATATATATATATATGTGTGTGTGTGTGTGTGTATATATTAGAAAGGAAATAGGGTTGTTCCAACGAGAGAAATTGGTATAGAATAAAAAGTGTGAGAGGCCGTGAACGTTTAAAGTGTATATTTATCGTTGTATAAAGATATTATAAATATTATGATATTTTAAGTGTCCATAATGGTATTTGTGACGCGACACGTGTTTCGAGTCTATGATTGACAATCTTCAGGCGAATAAATTTGTGGCTTTACATATCGAGTATATATATAACTCCAGGGAAAGAGGACCCAAAGTTTCACGATTTTGAGTTCCCTGGTATTTACTTTTTTTAAAAAAAGAGGTCATCAATACAGTAAAGATACATAATAAGTAGTGCATAATATAATCATATAATTATGAGTTAAAAATAAATTGTGACACGGAAATTTCCATGTTTCGAGATTTCTATCTCATCATCAGGCAATGTTGGATGTTTGTTGGGAAA